>JANTFA010136213.1:0-12895 GCA_026413405.1 Phytosciara flavipes
CACAGTGGAATAAAACGATTTGAGTGTGAGGAATGCGATCGAAAATTTGCAGATCCATCCTCATTCCGAAAACACAAGCAGACTCATACAAACCATCGCCCATTCGTTTGTAACTTATGTGATTACAAATGTGCTCGTAAATCGACGTTGCGTCGACATTTCACCACACATACAGGCGAGAAGTCCTTCGTCTGCAACATTTGTGAGAAAAGATTTTCCCGGAATTCAACACTAAACCAGCACAAGTTGCTTCATGTCGGTGCGCTCTCATTCGAATGTGACAAGTGCGACCGAAAATTCGTGACCAAGGCAACTTTAAACAATCATTTGCAAACAACGCATTCCGACGTACAAAAGCCCTTCAAATGCGAAAGCTGTTGCAAAAGTTATGCGACACAAACCAATTTAAGCAAGCACAAGAAGGCGCATGAACCAAAGCCTATAAAATCTAAGAATCATCAAGGTCCTGTTCACCAATCGTTAAAGAAGTGTGAGACAATCAAGTCAACAGCAAAAAAGACAAAAAAATTGAGCAAATTTACTATTTTGATGAATAAATGCAAATCTTTGCGCAAAATATAATGAAAACTCTATATGTTGTGGTGTGTTCGACTGGTCACATACGATTCATAAATTGATGTATAGTAATTTTGAACAAAAACGACAAAAACCTTTTCCAAACCAAACAAGAAGTTCAACGGTGTTCCTCTGCATAGCATCTCAAACTCTTAGTTTAATATGCTGTGGTCTCTGTTAAACATAACGACAAATTTGGAGCTGCGTTTCAAGTCTGAAGAAGAAATATTTATTTTCATAGCTGAACACAGTGTCGCCCACAATTTATTATAGCTTAACATGGAACATTTAATCCAAGGCTATACACTAAGGAGGTCTTGCCAAACAATGAAAGTATAAACCAGGTATGGTCAAGCCGGAGGACATGACATAGCGATTTGCTCATATTATTCTCAGACGGACTCATTTTCCATTTGAATTCCACCAAAATTATCAAAGTCAACATATGAAGTATCGCAACCTCATCTGCCGAAAATTGCCAATTTGGAAAATGTTTTTAAATTAGCGCATCCAGAAACCATTTGATCACAATTGACGCCGTAAGTGTGCCCAAAATTTGAATTTTAGTGAACGAGTCGATGAAATAGTTAACCAAAAAATATATTTCGACGCATTCTTGTATGAAAAGGGCGATTTAACGTTGCGTCAGAAATACTAGGCATACTTTGCATTTTTGAATTTGTGGCACACTTACGGCGTGAATTATTATGATGGAAATCGATAAAGCGCCAGTGAGCTGGAAAGATTTATTTGAAAATACAGCGACGAAATAAGTTGGAATCAAAGTTACAGAGATCAAATGGCAATTTTTGGCATGTGAGGTTACGATACTTCATTTGTTGAATTCGGTGGTTCTTGATGAAATTCAAATATAAAATAAGTTCGTCTAACGACAAAGCAATTAACCTGATTAATACCAAGGTTGTTTAGGTTAAGATACACACGAAGGAGAATGACACACAAAATTGAGAACGCACTCATTACAGATTGTGTGCAAAGTCAATCTTGAAGAAATAACAGATTTTATTGCATGAGCGAAAACGAGACAACAACATATGACTGCTTTGACAGCAAATGAATAATGTTTGACTTAGCGCTCTAGGGAAGTAATTACATGTCAAAGCAAATCGTGAATGCAATAAAAATTCATAGTTGAAAGTCGAAATAGCTCAGAAAGACCAATTTATTTTCCAAATATTTCGGACTCAAATCGAGACCATCATCAGTGACTGTAACAATTTTATCATGACAACAATGAGTACAAACAACAACAAAAAGGTAAAGTAATCATCACCTTATCGTGACACAGTAAAAACAAATCTACGAAAAAAAAACTCGAGCGTCAAATGAAGCTCTAATTCTAGAACTAAGGGACAGTTAACATTAGAATCAACAGAAACCAGTTCACTAATTAGAATAAGCTTACATTTAGAACATTGGTAACCACGACAAAATTTAGTCAAAACAAAAAAAATTTTTGACAACACACTAAAATTTAATGCAACAACACCAACAAGATGTACTACTACTGCGATAAAAAAATCAGTATTACTTCATGAAAATATCTAACTTCAAAATTAACATTGGAAACTTACAGAACCAGCCTATATTCAATCGTTACTTGATACAGCATTCCATACAGAAACACTTCGGCTATTCACTTTCTGTCGACTTAATTGTCGAATCACCGATTTAGGTTTTGTCAAAAAAAATGACCAGCGAAGCGGCAATTTACCAATTCCACAAGCACAAATTTCACTCGAGCCACCAAGTGATTCAAAGTACATGGTATCGCTTCCGTATTGATTTTTCAGAATCTCTAGAGTATTTCGGAATCTCTCTGTGTAGTTATTTAAATCCATGAAAATATGCGCCTTTCCTATGAAATCCCCAGTAAGCAAAAATGACTTTTAAGCGCCGGGCGCACTGGGTTAACTATTTTTTTTTTGACTTTATGAACGAAAGATTTTCCGAATGTTTTGATTTGAATGCTAATGTCATTCCCGAGTTTATTTTCATTGTTTACGTCGCTTTTCTTTACTAAAAGTTTTTGAATTAATGCATAATTGAAGTGAAAAGAACTGATGAGCATGTACGTAACTCCAAGAGAGAATGTTTTATTTGAATTTGAAATATGTACTCCCGAAACATCTTGCTTGACGTAACCCATAGACATACAATCAAAAACCGTTGTCTTCGAAGTTATTTAACAAAAATAAAAATTTCTTGCAGAACCGGAAAGCAACTTCAACAAAAGATGTTCCATGTCTCATGTGCCAATGTGATAGTCAAAAATGAACCAGTCGAAATGGAAGACGTTGGTTTTGGGTCCGATGACACGTTCCTACATAACGTGGTTATCAAAAGCGAAAAACGCGACGCTCCAAGTTCCACTGACAATGACAAAACGAGACCGAAAACTATCATTTGTTCAGAGAGTGATTATTTGGCTGGCGGATATGCTCCATTTGAATCGATAATCGTGAAAGAGGAACCAAAACTCAACATATTGTACGACTCTGCAATCACTTTGGATTTGAATGTAAAGTCAAATAAACGGAAGGCAAAGGCATTTGTGAAGAATTGGGAGTGCTACATCTGCGGACATGTGACGCGCATCTCTGCTGATCTACGTAGACACATCGGAACACATGTGCTGTACAAAAATCCATTCGAGTGTGGTCGGTGTGGGCGTCAATTTTCCAGGAAATGTAGTCTAACGCAACACCAAAATTTACATAACTGCGAACATCGTAATAAACCGGAACACAGCAGAGGAAAACGGTTTATTTGTGACCTGTGCGATCGAAAATATTCAAAAAAATCATCCTTGAAGCTGTGCGTACACAGTGGAATAAAACGATTTGAGTGTGAGGAATGCGATCGAAAATTTGCAGATCCATCCTCATTCCGGGCACACAAGCGGACTCATTCAAACTATCGCCCATTCGCTTGTCACTTATGCGATCAAAAATGTGCTCGGAAATCGACGTTGCGTCGACATTTAACAACACACACAGGCGAGAAGTCCTTCGTCTGCAACATTTGTAAGAAAACATTTTCTCGGAGTACAACACTAAACCAGCACAAGTTGCTTCATGTCGGTGCGCTCTCATTCGAATGTGACAAGTGCGATCGAAAATTCGTGACCAAGTCAAATTTAAACCATCATTTGCTAAAGAAGCACTTCGACGGACAAAAGCCCTTCAAATGCGAAAGTTGCTGTAAAAGTTATGCGACAGAAATCAATTTAAGCAAGCACAAGAAGACACATGAACCAAAGCCGATAAAACCGAAGAATGATCAAAGTCCTGTTCAACAATCGGTAAACAAGAGTGAGACAATCAACTCCTCTAAGTCGACAGCGAAAAAGAATCATCAAGGTCTTGTTCACCAATCGGTAAATAAGAGTGAGGCAAGGACGAAAATATTGAGAAAATTAACACTTTTGGTGAATAAATGCAAATCTTTGCGCAAGACCCGCAAGATGTAATGAAAGCTCT
The DNA here is from genome assembly GCA_026413405.1 of Phytosciara flavipes. NCBI lineage: Eukaryota > Metazoa > Arthropoda > Insecta > Diptera > Sciaridae > Phytosciara > Phytosciara flavipes. Next base: position 4,080 of record JANTFA010136213.1, read on the forward strand.
TTGTTTTGGTGTGTATGACTGATCCCAAGCGATGTATAGCTCAGCCTAGGTAACCATAAAGGACTCCGTCCGACTCTGTTCATTATTTAACATCTGGATTTGCTCATAAAACTCTACAGTTTTGCCGAAGGAACCAATAATGCAAGTCTCAAAATACATCCAAATCAACACCGATTGCTGTGCGTTGGAGTAGGGCAAAAATGACTCACTACACTGGAGCGCTGTTACAAGGCCACACGAAACGTAACATTACGTAGCACATTTTTATGCGAGGATATTATTTGTATTGATTTTGAGAATCTCTAGAGTATTTTCGGACTCTCTCAACGTATTTGAATTCATGAAAAACTCGTGCCATTCTTATGAAATCCCAGTAAGCAAAAATTACTTCGAAGCACTGGGTTAACCATTTTTTTTGACTTATGAAGAGATATTTTTGGGACTGTTTTGAATTAATGAGTGTTAATGTCATTAGCGAATTTAATATTTTATTTGTTTACGTCGTTCGTCCATACTAAAAGTGTTTGAATTAATCCAAAATTGGGTGAGGAGATTTCATAGGTTTTGTCGTCATTTACTTTTGAACATTTTCATTTGAAAATTCAACAAATCTCGAAATTAATTCACCGACTCAAGCAAGAGTGTTTTATTTTCATTTGAAATATGTGCCACCAAAACATCCAAACATTTGATGAATAGTGTTTAACGGAACCACGAAAAATAGTTCGTTTTTCAAGGAAACTGCCCTTCGTTGCTTTCAACTATATCTCAAAACATGTCTCTCCGTTAATAGTCTACATGAAACTATTCAAATATTTTGTAGATGTTCTTTATCGTCCGCCAATTATCAATATTGAGACCACATTAAACTCAGTCCAATCAAGAGCAGTGTTATCTAAGACAAATTAAGAGCACTCTTGCATATCAAGGAAATGTCCTAAGGGAGTGTTGAGTCTTGAGCTCGAGCAGAGATACTGTCTCGTCAGTCAATGATGAGGTGGAGTGGGTCATTTCGGAAAATGATGACGCCAATGTTATATGTTCAAGATTCTCCATGGACGGCCCCCAGTTTGCAAGACTTGTAAAAACGTAAAAATGTCTTGTACGAAAGTGAATAATAGAAGGCATCTCGTGACTGTCACCAGAAATCTGAATATTTTGCAAAATTTACAGAAAAAACCCATACAAATTCTAAACTTTACTCAGACAAGAAATCGAAAATTATTTTGTTTCAAATTATTTAGAAAAACTTTCAATTCTTTGCAGAATCGGGTAGCGATTTCAACAAAAGATGTTCCCTTCAGCCAATGTAATAGTCAAAAATGAGCCAGTCGAAATGGAAGATATTGATTTTGGACCCGATGACATGTTCCTGCATAATGTGCTTATTAAATACGAAAAAGACGACGTTCCAAGTTCCACTGACAATGACAAAACGAGACCGAAAACTATCATTTGTTCAGAGAGTGAATATTTGGCTGGCGGATATGCTCCATTTGAATCGATAATCGTGAAAGAGGAACCAAAACTCAACATATTGAACGACTCTGCAATTACTTTGAATTCAAATTCGAATAAACAGAATGCAAAGGCGTTTGTAAAGAATTGGGAGTGCTACCTCTGCGGACATGTGTCGCGCCACTCAGCTGATCTACGTAGACACATCAGGACGCATGTAGTCCATTTAGCCTACAAACAACCATTTGGATGTGGTCGGTGTGGGCGTCAATTCTCTAGGAAATATAATTTAATGCAACACGAAGTAACTCACAACACCACCGCCGAGAAACGTTTCAAATGTGAGCAATGTCACAGCACGTTTGCAAGCCAAACAGCACTTTATCGCCATAATTTTATACATCGGGAAGAAAAACTGTTTGTTTGTGACCTGTGCGATGAAAAGTTTCCACAAAAAGCAACCTTAAGGCGACACATGTTCAAACACAGTGGAATAAAACCGTTTGCGTGCGAGGTATGCGATCGAAAATTTGTAGATCCATCCTCATTCCGAAATCACAAGCAAACTCATTCAAACTATCGCCCATTCGCTTGTCACTTATGCGATCAAAAATGTGCTCGGAAATCGACGTTGCGTCGACATTTAACCACGCACACAGGCGAGAAGTCCTTCGTCTGCAACATTTGTGAGAAAAAATTTTCTCGGAGTACAACACTGAGCCAGCATAAGATGCTTCATACCGGTACATTTCCATTCGAATGTGACAAGTGCGATCGGAAATTTGTGGCCAAAGGAAATTTAAACTATCATTTGGAAGCAGCGCATTCCGACGGACAAAAGCCGTATCAATGCGAAATATGTTGTAAAAATTATGCGACACAAATTAATTTACATCAGCACTTGAGGATACATAAACCAAAGCCGATAAAATTGAAGAAAAACAATAATCAAGGTCCTGTCCTCCAATCGTTAAAGACGAGTGAGGCAATCAATTCATCTAAGTCAACAGCGAAAAAGAATCATCAAGGTCCTGTTCCCCAATCGTTAAAGAAGAGTGAGGCAATCATTACCAATAAATCGATAGCGAAAAAGAATCATCAAGGTCTTGTTCCCCGATCGTTAAAGAAGGGTGAGGCAATCATTACCAATAAGTCGACTGCCAGAAGGACGAAAAATAGAAAATTTACAATTTTGATGAACAAATGTAAATCTTTGCGTAAAATGTAATAAAAGTTCTGTGTTTTCATGTGTATGACGCGTATTATTGATCCCAAGCGATTTGTAGGTAATCTTAAAACCATAGTTGAAACAGTGATTTTCAACTGCTCGACACTCTTCATATGTACCATCTGGATTTGCTCATTAAACTCTATAGTTTTGCCGAAGGAACGAATACTGTTGCAAGTCTCAAAATACATCCAAAATCAACACCTTGGAGTAGGTCAAAAATGGCTCAGTTGGAGCGCTGTAACTAGGCCACTAATTTTTTTAATATGAAAGATACCCTAGGTGAGTAAAAATCAATTTCCCACCACATGAAAATGATGAGAGAGAAAAAAGGATTCTCTACAAAGTTGAATTCTGCTTCTCACATCAAAGCTGTACAGTTCATTTCATATAATATTACAAAAGTTATTGAAGATATGTAAATTTGACCACTAAATCGAAAAAAACATCGGAATTGTTCATACAAACTCGTTCTTCCGATGTGAATCCTTCAAAAAAATCAATATGGCCATCAATTTGACTCATGGTAGCTATTTTCTTAGGATGCCAAAATATTCCACTCACCAGAGCCAAAAAAATTTCCGCATACTATACGGCCAGTCAATAGCAATGGTTTCATATCACTCATACCAGAGAAATTACTCAGCGTTACTTACAATCCCACCCTTCGACCCTTAAAATGGACGGGAAGTGAAAAATTAATTTTTTAAAGAAACAGTTACTGTAGTTATGGCTTGTGTGGTTGTGGTATCGTTGGAAAGGTAATGAGGCCCTTTTTGCGCCACATCAATAAAATCACCACGAAGAACTAATTCCGATCTAAAAATATTAGGAAAATGTTCTCAGGGTAGGTGGCAAACACTTGGAGCTGTTTTAACTCAAAAAAGTCTCCGCCTAACCTTCTAAGTTGCTAAAAACAATCTATTTTCCACGAGGAAGAGCTCACAAGAAAAAAAAAATTGAGTTACCTCTGACTTTTAATTAGATTCAATTCAAGCGCACCGTGACAAGCTAACGTATGAAATTTCAGTTATCTCAAAATGAATTATTTTGCACTTGAACAATCTTAATCCTTTGCAATACTGCGTCAATGGGCGAAGTCAAAAAGTTCCTTAGTCCAAAAAAGATTTTTCTTCTTGAATTTGCGTCTCGGTGCTTACATAGTGCCACGATTACAAATGTTTGAATTACACTCATCTTCAATGATAAAAAAGTGATTTCATTTTAATGTTCAAAATTACTGCCTGCCTTATGCGAAAGTTAAACATTACATATCAATATGCCCCCTGTGAAAATGCATTACACGGTGGAACGTTTTCGGTTTATGTCTCATAAATTTTTATGAGAAAACCATGTGGCAGGCAGTAAACCAGACTAGGATAAGGATTACATAATTTGTTAATTCGAAAACAAAGGAAAACGTGTTCAAACAATAGAAGTAAAAGATTTCACAATAAGGTTTAAAACAAATATTTTGATCTTGGGAAGTAATTAGATACGACACCTATACTGCTGATATGCTTGTCATCTGTGATACATCAAATCCGAAGCATATGCAAATGACCGATCCAAATATAAACTATGCTTATCTCCACTTCAGAAAATGTAATAAACAACGCGCCCACATTCATAATTGATGATTTAACGCCACAAGCCACAATGTGAGTCATTTGAGTTGTGATATCACTCTAAGATCTTGATAATTTTTCAAACGATTGAAAATTTTAATAGACCTCAGGATCGGCAGCTCGGTTAAATATATCAGGCTCTTTTAAATGAATGTTTAACAACAAAAAAACGACACTAAAAATTTGTACTTTTGCACAAGAAAGATAACATTTTGTTCGAGGGGGAAACTTCTTCCAAAAACGGTGAGACCTTACTATTACAATGTCTGACTTTGAATTTGGCTAAAAAGAGAATGTCTTTGACTTCTTCGTGCTTTGTGATGACTTTTGGACCATTGGGATATGACTTTTGGTAGTAGGTTACCCCTCGCACATTTTCACTATCGTTTGTTGTAATCATCAAAATTATTTTGTCAAATTTTTGTCGATTACTTACGAAGATAAGATTCACACATCAATTTTTGCTTAGTTTTCGTTGTCTATTTTGCTGGAATTATTATTCAATCGGAAATTGAATTTCGTAACGACTGGATATATAAAAGCCTAGGTAACCTTAACACTAAAATTGCGTATGAGAACCCCGAGAACCCCCACAAACCAGACCAATGATGGCTTTGGACAAGTACAAATGTGAATATTGTAGACACATCGAAGAAAATGTGTTTAAGTGTATCGACAATCACTTGGTTTGTGAGAAATGTGCGGTTGAATTCAAGAAATTGTGCAAGGTAAATTGAATTAGAGACACTGACTGGTGACAACATATTTATGAGTGAGGTATCTTGTGAAGATTGAATTTGGTTGAAGTTTTTCGAAACCTACATTGAATTGTAGGTCAAGGGCTTTCAGTTGGCAATGAGTAGATTAACCTGTCACAGACGGCAAGCATATCAACAATATTTTCATCCGGTCTATTGTTTCCTTTGATTAGAGCATTTTCAAGACATTGATTTCAAATCTTTTATTTCAATTTCTTTAGCAGAAAATTTGATACCGAATTTATCGATTGTTTTCATTAATTCTTCGTCCTTCTTACCGGTAGCAGACGTATAACTGACCGTTACAGGTTGCGTCCAAGGAAATCATACCGACACTTTCGTCATTGTAAAATTTTCAGCTCAGAAACGAAGAATTTTATTGTTCATTTCAAATCTCAACCTTTCGCTCTATAATTTTCAGTGCAAAAAATTGATTGTGACTAATCAGCAGACGAATCCGATAAATTTACTGGTCAAATACGAAACGAAATCATGTCCATTCCACGCGTTTGGCTGCGCATTGCAAATAACTAGTGATCAACTGTTGAATCATAAATCTGAATGCGAATATCGACCGCACAAATGTTTAGGCGAAATATTTGGTCTTTGGACGTAAATCAATGACACAAATAAAAACTGCAAACTGCTTTGAATTGATTTCAATTGTAGATGTGATTGGACCGGACGTCGTATAGATCTTCCGTTACATTTAAACAGCGTTCATGGCGAGACGTTAGGTGCCAATTTTCAACATTTCCAGAAATCTTCTGTTATGTTCAATCCAACCGAATCATGGCAAACGATTAACATAGTCAATGGACACGGTAAACATTTCGTTTACTACATGTTTAGCGATTCGTCCAAGAGGATCATCAATTTCTTAATCTTTCTGCTGGGAACGAAAGAGGAAGCCGCAGTTTTTGTAATTGATTTCGAGATCACATCGAAATTATCCAAATTTCAAAAGGTTAAGTGGCGTGATTTATACTCTCCCGAAGCCAATTTTTAAATTCTCAAATTGCAGATAAAATTTGTGTCCGACTGCTACAGTGATTGTGAAAATATTCGAAAATTAATTGAATCGGAAAAATGTGCTGTACTGACACACAACTCGTTGAGGCATTTTGTCTGGAATGGTGAGCTGCATTTCAAATTTATAATCAAACGGAAAGATGACGATGAATTCACCAACAAGAAATCGGATGATAACATTAAAAAAGTAACGCCGCCGACTAAAGCAGTGGCTAACATTCCGACTAAGAACAAGGGCACAGTTAAGCCAAACACCGTTAAAAAGTCAAACACAATACCATCAATCATTCAACCCGTTCTTAAGTCATTGGATAGCGACTCTCCAGTGCAAACTAGTCAGAGCGTGGCAGCATCAACGCCACCACCACCTGCAGCGTCACAACGAACATCGATTAATGCCGGTCCAGATAAAGCTTCCAAAAGTCCATGCTCATCGCCGTCTATAAATAAGGACGACGATAAGGAAGTATTTCGTCAGAACTAGAGCAATCCAAAACGAAATTGTTACACGCATTCAATGTCTTACAGGCGCGTCGATCCGATATTCTTGTAAGAAGCTTGAGTGAAACGGCTGGTATGCCTTCGTCATTGCCTCCAGTTCAACCATATAAGAATGTAGAAGATAAAATGGTAAGTTGTTGTTGGGTGGGTAACCGAGATAATGGATTTGACTCGACATTTTATAAATTTCAGTATCGTAGAAGATATCCAGAGAATTGTTTGACTAAACCAGCATTTAAGAAATAACGGTCACGGACGACAATATGTCATTGTGTTATCGGCATTGTGACGACGACAAAAACTCGTAATTAACTCTGGCTGAGAAGTGATCTTATTATGAATGTTAAAACAAATGAAATAAAAACCCAAACAAAGTGCGGATATGCAGACTGAATTTTAATTTTCTGCGACTGTAATCAACTCTTTATAAAATCTGTTAATAAGTATACAAAGACGAAAGAGATGTATCGTTGGTATAGACAGACACCATCATTCCGAAAATTTTTTTGGTCGATATTACAAAGATTAAACGAATATATCATGAGGCACAGTAAACACATCCTTAAGCTTCTGTATTTTGAATGTAGTCCGTAATCCTTTAAGTAGATAATTTTGGTATAAAATTGCATTAATGCAGCAAAAATGTCAACACTTATCGCCGAAGTGACGAGAAAGCATTTTTCTATTATTTTTTTTGACACGTGATATTTAGTCACAATACGAGGTAAAGCTTGTGCTCAGCTCATGGCTGATGAACTTTACCTCAAATTTAACTCACAATTGGAATGACAGGAAACCTGAAGGAAATGTCTGTTTCACTTAAATAAACGCACATACTGACCTCGCCTTCGGCTCAATTCACATAATTTTCCGGTGATTTTACTACCGAGTTGAGTATGTCTAACTTCGTTCGGTCATCGCAATTGAGAATTGAAAAGTTGGAATATGCGAGAGGGTGTGAAGATATGTTCGCACTGTCATTCGACTACATTTTATTTTCTCGCATATTTTCCTTGACTGTATTTGTTTTCAATTTTTAAACTTCATAGAAAATTGAAGAAAAAGAAACAGATTTTCCAGACCCCATCCCGTTAATAAGACTGCATAATTGAATCGGAAATTACTTAGAGAGTTGCCAAGAGTAAATAGCTATTTTGATAATGTGAAAGGCGAAGCCGAGGTTGACAACACATGCGCAAAATTGCGTATGCGCTTGGCCACAAGTTAGCAACAAGATTTTATGTACAGGCGGGGGTTCTTCATTTTCTAGTGCCCAAATGTATGAAAGTCCATTTACTTTGACCTCCCTACAAAAAAACTATATTTTGCTTGCGTCATTTGACCAATTTGTAGATTCGCAGATCAAATTTGGTTAAAACAATGTTGCAAGAAAAACACTTTCGGTGGAAGTTCCCGCAATGCGTAAAAGAGGAAGACCAAGGCATAGCTGGGTTAGCCGAATGCGACAGCAACAACATTCATACGGGTTGACGCAAGAAGAGAGGGCAAATATGAGACATGTGACTCGGTCGATGAGGATGCATCCCCACCATATAGAGCAAGTTAAACTAAACGCTGACCCTGAAAGTTAAAATAAAATCAGGATAATTTTTGTAAATACTATTCAGAGGAAGAAGAAGAAGGTCAAATCTGAGTACTACAGGTCTGTCGAATTTTTCTTGAAAAAAATGTTTACAAAAGAGTTCAGTCCAGCCTTTTTTACGGCTTACCGAAAGTCGATTTTCCAGATGAATGTATCGCATATTGAGTGTACTTGACAGAAAGATGGCTATGGGTTTTTGTCTGATTTGTTGTTGATCCGCGCATTTATTTAAATGTGAAAACCCAAAATGTTTTATTCTAATCGTCAGTCAAAGAATCTTTCATATAAACAGCTTCCATATACTGCAGCCACACACTCTCACCGTAGAGCGAGGGGTTCCTCACTGCTCACTGAGAAAATTGTTGTGAGACCAATTGCCTATTTTCAAAATTTTTACTTTTGACAATCGCCATTTTATATGGCAATTCCTTCTGAATGGGACACCAATTCCTCCATTCAGCAACCCCTCGCCGTAGAGTGTGTGGTTGTGTGGAGGCTGTTCACTTTCACCACCTTAAATAAAACGTTCATCGTAAGACAAAAGAAAATTTATTGAGTATGAAAGAAAAACTTATGACAAGAAAATGGTTTTACCAACAAAATTGAAT
>JANTFA010136224.1:0-12894 GCA_026413405.1 Phytosciara flavipes
GTATACCGATTAATTGTCTGTCCTCCCAGAGCATAAACGTCAGTCCTCCTACTCTCTGAAATAGACTGGCTTATAGCGACTCCTGCTCGGCGAAAATGAACCATTACATGAGGAGTATTTTTGGTTAATTTTGCATGAATTTCTATGTGATTTCCAACGACAAAATTCGCAATGGGGTAGGCAGAGCACATTGGATCTCAATTTTTTTCAAATGGACTTGTCAAATCTAGTCAAATCATTGTTACTCATAAGATTTTCGATCAACTTTCTTCTTGTTTGTGATTTACAGCTATCGAAGCTGGCTGGCTGCTTAAAAACACACTTGTGAGTTTGCTTCTATCACAAAATGGTTCCCTCATTTAATGAATCACTTTAGCATCATCCAATGTAATCTAGAATTACCGATGTGTCTGAGGAATATTACTTCCGTAAATCAAATGTCATATCGCAGGTAAAAGCATTTTTTTGATTCGCCTGAGCTTTTTTATTCGATAATAAAAACCACATCAAAATTACAATCTGTTTGCGATTGGAAAATGTTATGCCTCGTAAATAATTGCAACAAAAAATGTATGTTCCACCATCAATTATTCAGAAGATTACAAGTCAATCGTCAATTTTATTAGTTTCACAAGAGTTGGTTAAAGAACCTATAATGTTCAGTTCTCGATATCAAAAACTTAGTTCTGGGAACATTTTTTCATTGCCTATTTTGCAAAGTTTTTCTTAATGCTTTCTCGCTTGAAACCACCAACATAAATAAATTTTTCCAGCGGAGCAGAAATACTTTAACCACATAAAACTGTACGGTGCATTCGCCCAATAATAACTGCAATTTTATGTACACACCTCATCCTCTCCCGGTTACCGATACTTACATACAACATCCGTATTATAGCTCAATAACCAAAATAAATTTTTATTTTTTATTTTGCTGCAATCATACGAAAAACTTTTATGCACACAGTTTAGAAAGAAAATAAATTGAAAAATGCTTTTTGGAAAAACGAACAGCAGAGCGAAAAAAATCTTTGTCTCAAGTGGACTCTTTAAGACATTGGTTACTATCTTTACGGCGTACAAAAACACATGAATCGAAACCATGTTTCCTTCGCTCTTTAAACCATTTTTTTTTTCGTCTTCTGTCTCTGCTCCTTTTATATCACTATGAAGTTTCTCTGGCATTTATTCCATAAGAGTTGATCAGATAACCCGGAGGTTCTTCTGTGTGTAGCTATTTATTTGGCATTCTTATAATTATATTTTGGTTCCTTGCACTAAAACCCACCCCGTTTGATCATTTCGAACTTTGTGTCGCACAGAGTCTGTGAAGCATTCGGGTAAGAAGCCACACACTCATATATGAGTTTTGCCACAATAAAAGGAGATAAAGAAAGAAAAACAACTCAGGGCTCCCTTCCAATACAGAGGTTACATAAACGATATTCCTCATACACCCCAGAACGAGAAGAGACAATCAAAACTGAAAAAACAAAGACACATAACTCATACCGAGAGGAAAACTTTAAAAAAGTTTACTTCTTTTCTGGACGCCGGATAAAAAAAACCGTAGAAGAAGAAGAAGGAAAGGAGTTTGATTAAATCTATTTCAGGGGATTCTTTTTTTCGGGGTTTGGGGGTTTTATTTCTCTCTCTCTCTCTCTCTCTCTTCCAAACAGGCAAAAAAATGACTTAAAAAGTTTTCCGAGACATCTTTTGATTGAGATGAAAATTGATGTCGTTGTGCAGTGGAAACGGAGAATGATGGGAAAATGTAACGATGACCGGTTAAAAGAATGGTTTCAATTCTACGGGCGAAAGAAAAAAGGGAGCGAGTCAATGGATACTTTTTTAACGTGTAGATTCTGGGATATTGAATGGGATTTATGGGCAGAATGTATTGAACAATAATTCCATTTGTGGGATTTCTTTTGTTTTTTCGTTTTTTCCCTGAGCGAACGGTATGTTGTTGTTGTCGGTCGGTCGGTTGTTTGCGAGTGTGGAAAATGATGAAATGGAAGGTATAGTTTTGTTTGATGTCTGAGCAGGATTCGTTTATTTCGTTTGTCATTTTTGTTTTTCAATTTTTTTCTATTTCATCTTCATGTGTGTGTACCTTTGCTTGGCATGCTGGTTAAATACATATAGAGAAAGAGGAGATTCCTTTTTTGTTCGTTCGAATTGCTGTGCAGAAAAAAAAACTTTTATTTATTGCATAGTTGAGTCAAAGGGAAAAAGGTAAATAAATTGGTGGGTTTTTCTGATGCGAACTCAAGCGTGAAAAGCTTTTTTTTATATTAAATTTAAACTTTCTTCTTCGGTCTACACATCATGTAGTTCCTCGACCCACATAATTTAGAAATAAAAAATTATAAAAAGTCGAGAGACTAACAACAAAAAAATCTTTTCCAACTACGAAATTATGAACGTAATTTGTCTGGTAGACGGGATGTGTCAGTTGCTTTTTTAGGTACTCTTGTTGTAGCACACGCGTGTAATTTAGACGGTTTAATAAAGATCTCGTTTGTATTCACATTGGCCCAACTGTTTCACCATTATCTAGTTCTCAATTTTACGCTTGAAACTCAAAGGAGACCTTCCTTTTCTGCATATTGTGCAAAGTGCATTGATGTCGTTAAGCGGTCGCGTACGGTCCTACATACTTGACGTCTCGTTTTTCACTGTTGTCATCAAATTGAAATTAGCAATAACTCGACAAGTATGTACTTTTTGAGTCAATGGTGTGTTTCAAACAGCCTAAATCCAAGGGTAACAGTGTTCGATACAAAACATTCAGGTGGTCCATCGTTCATAGCATCGAAAAAACAAATCGTGGAGTGTGATGTATGGACGAGTTGTTAACGAGGAACAAATCATCTAAACATAGAAGCGCTCTACGACCACAAGTTTCGAAGATTTGAGATGATGAAATTTCAAATTGTTATTCAAATTTTACAAAATTTCTCTGCAAAGAACCACCTCATATCTTTGAAACTTGTGGTCGTAGAGCGCTTCCATGTTCAGATGATTTGTTCATCGTTTCATAATCAACAACTCGTCCATAAATCACTTTACTCCACGACGTGTTCTTTCGATGCAATGAACGAGGAACCACCTGCATGTTTTGACAATTTCAGCAAATAAATCGACTCGATCGACTCGGCCACTGTTACCCTTAGAGGGGTGTATTTAGGCTGACAATTTTAAAATCGACTTTTAACCATGAAGATGCTGATGGATGGGGCATTTTTGGCGAAACAAACAAAAATGTAGGTCTTGTTGTCTACTGGATTTTCATTCGTTTGGCGAAAAATGCATGTCTATCATCATCTTCATGGTTAAAAGTCGATTTTAAAAATGTCTTGGCCAAGAAAATGTCACTTAGTTTTACGATTTCTTTAAAAAATGTATGAAGCGTGCGTTTTTTGTCATAACCCTCTCTTTGTCTCACTCTAGAGCGTGCGTAATTTGTGAATGACCGCTTAGGTATTGCTTCTATACTTTGGTATAGTGGTTAGCCCGTCTGCTTTCCACTAAACGATTTTAGTTGCCTGTGCAAGAGTTCGATACTCAGCCGTTACAGAAAAAACCGATTTTCAGACGCTTTACAAAACACAGCTGATTGCATAGGTTCGAGTCTGTGGTAGTTGGTTGATGGAAAAAGCTTTCACAAAAAATTACATTTTTCGAACCACCCCATTCCCTTTCAACGCCTATTATCATACATAAGACTGTATGTACAGCTAGCTGTACACTTAGAGGAGTTCGTCCTACTCGTATCTTGTTTGAACGTAGCCCATGCAAGCTGGTTGGAGTATAACAGCTGTACTATTTCAGCACGTTTGTAAATAGCATAACTAACACAACCCAACGTTTAAAAGATAATTAATTGTCTCAATCGTTACATAAGGGTTTACCGACAATATCTTTTTCAAATCTTGAGGTTTGTAATTAAAATGTCAACTTTTACTGCGTTAATAACTCAATCATTTCCAACTTTCAACCCTTAACTTAACTTTGTCATCCCGGGGATATGCAATTTGAGTGCAATGGTGAAAAATTGGAGAGCACCACCCAAAGTTGTATTCGTTTCATGGCTCTTGATTAATCATTTTATCTGAAAAGTTTTCGTTTGTACATTGTTGGCGCGGAGTTGTTTTGTTACACAACAAGTCGTCTTACAAAATTTTCAGCAGAATAAATATTGAATCGAGTAAATAAAATTAGCAAAATTCAACCCAACAAGAAAGGAAAAAAAAAACTCAAAATTCTGTGTTCTGTTCAACACAGCAATTTTTAAGAGACAAACGAGGGAAACACTGGCCATTCCGGATGAAAGAAAAAGCACAGAAATGCATTATCTTCATATCGCATTCAAACAAATCATGAAAAGAAAACGCCAAACAAACAGAAAACTCTCTTTAATCAACTTAATAACAATTTCAAATATTGCATCAATCTTGTTATAATAAACGTAATATGATGTTGGATAACCGAAAAAGCACTAACTTTGTGTAAATATTTTGATTCCACTTTATTCATTGTGTGCCATTATACAACTTTATGTGTACTTTAAAATCTCCCCTCGCACAACTTTCTTCCTCGATTCTTCTTCTTTTTCGTCGGGTTCTTTTTTTTATTTTTAATATTTTATATCTTCGCCTCCTCATCCAAACACACAAGAAAAGTCCTGATGATAAAATTTGCTGAGTCCGCAAACCATCATATTGCCGATAGAATGCTAAATTAATATAATTTTGTGGAGAGAAGAAGAAAGTAAAAAAAAAACCAGAAGAAGATGAGGAGGAGAAGAAGCCTCAAAATCTTCGAGGAAAATATGGCTTTACGATGTGATATAGATAGGGATATACCCAGACACATAGAGGAGATTTCAATGCGGAAATAAATGATAATCGATCAAGTATATAAAACGATAAACTGGTCGAATATGCGGTTTCGAGGAGGAATAGAGAAAAATCCGTTGCCATGATGTCCCCACTACAAATATAAAATTTTCGGGAATAAAGTTAAGTTTCTCCGAAGCCATGTATCGTACGTGGAGTAGAAATCTCCATTCACTCCATTGCTGTGTAACTTTAATATAGAAATGAAAACTATGAACATGAAGACAGATTCTTCCGTTACCACATTGGAAAACAATGAAATTCTCTCTGGTCTGATGTTTAAGAAATGTGAGATGAAGCACTGAGTATGTAGGGAGTCATAACTATATTGTGTGTGTACAATACGATGCTATGTTGTAGCAGAGCACATTGCAGTGGATATGTTATTTGATTTGGCATTGGTTTTTCTGTGTGTGAATAGACTGAAATGCACAGCAATCGAAAGACATCTATAAATGGAAAAATCCATTCAAAAGTTAAGAAAGCATCTTGGTTTAGGCTGAGGAAATTCATTGTTCGACTAACTTCAATGGTGTGTGTTTTGGAGTGGGGGTATGCTGAAGGGTCGATATTTATCTTGTCCAATCCGAGATTAAACATCGCACCGAGAAATCGGCTCTTAACTACTTATCGATGATGACTTCAGTCACCTCCATGCGTTTTCTTTGTTCTCCAGAAGTTCAGCTTCAACTTTTTTTACAACACCACATTTGTAAGCACATAAGATTCAAACTTACATTTGACTGATGTGGGCAGTCTGTTTTTAGACCTGTACGAAAAACAAAAATCTTATGTGTTCACTCTCACGTTTCTAGCTAGTCAAACTAGAGTCTCTGAGCCGTTCGTGTCTGCCTAGAAAATCCAAATCAGTGTAAATAACAGGTTGCCGGTTTGTCCGTCATCGGTCTTAGTTGGAAAAAACGAACTCCTACTGAATTTTACGTTGCCACTTACCGAGCGACGAACTAAACTAAATCTTCAACATCACACGACGTAGAGCGAACATATCAATCACCGGATTGAGGGAGAAGAATTGTCTGATAGGATACTAACCCAAGCGGATTTTGGCTGACTCCACAACTTGCCTCCATCCTGGTCTATTCAAGGCCGAACTTCTCCATTGACTGACTCCCAACTTTTACGGATCTTCTTCCACACCATCCAACCATCTCTTTCGGGGTCTGCCTCTTGCTCTGTTGTTGTCAAAACATTTCTCACCCCGACAATTGTGTCTTTCCCAAAGATTTCGATCAGTTCTCTGTTCGTTCTTATCCTCCATCTTCCTTGTTCGTTTATTGGTTCGTAAATCGATCTCAGTACTTTACGTTCGAAACAGTTGAGCACCGATTCTTGTCTTTGCGTTGAGGACCACGTCTCACAGGCATATGCAGCGATTGGTCGGATGAGAGATTTGTAGAGGCGAAGTTTTGTGTTACTACTCACTAGCGTGCTTCTGAAAATGTGTTTCAGTGCGTAGAAACGTCTGTTCCCTTGCGTGAGTCTCGTTTTCACTTCTTCCTCTATATCGTTTTCAACATTCAGAATTAAGCCTAAATATTTGAATGACTTGACTACTTCGAAGTTATCTTTTGACACTGTAAAATAAATCTTAAATCTTTGAACGCATCACAATAACATTTTTGTTTTACTTTTCAGGTAAGCCAAATCAACAACATTTCCATTTGATCTAGAGCTGTATGAACTCATGGGTATGGGTAAGTCCCAAGAAAGCATAAGCATTTTTTGTTGATCTGAACCAAATTAATTTTTGTTCTGTCCAGAGAAATCACTTTATTCAACTCAGTGACGAAAAGTCGAGAGGTGACTCATTCTATTTAGTCCTCAAACCTCAGCAGTGCGTCACCCTCACGAAAAGTAAAATTTTCGTTGCATTTTTCTCATCTAGTTCTAAGGAACAGTCGAGATCATTCTGAGCATTAATTTTTACCAGTCCCTTATTTATCTCGAAATGTCACACAGTCGCTCCTCCAACTCTTCTTATGCGATTGCGGTCCAGGCTCCACAGTTCTCTACTCCACTTTGCAGTGGGTTCTGGGAGAAAATGCTTCGTGTGTTTTCTTCGTGTGTTTTCTTCGTGTGCTCCATTATAAGTGTTTAATGGAAGTTTTTCTTAAAATTAATCCTCTTTACCACAGTCGTTAGCGGCTATAGCATCACTGCTTTCATATTACTGAATGTTATGGTTTTTATCCAATTATTATGCATAACAATGCCAAATGCCGCCTAGTGTTACCTTTCACAATAATCGCCAAAAGAAAAATCGACACTAAACCTAATAGCCACCGTCACACACCATGCCGTCCATTCGCATTAAGTCAAATTAACATTCCAATTAGCACAGAAAATTAAATTGTCCTTAGTGGAACTGTTGCGTAATTTTAACAAATAGCTGGAAGTAGTTGCAAATTAAATAGACATGGGTTTCTCTTCCGTTACATCGTTATTTTTGCCAACATGTATATATCCACATGACTCTCTGGCATTGTTATAGAGGAGGAACAATTTTTCGTTTGGGACATAACACTTAATGAACCACACATTATGTTCGTTGCGTGTCTAAGGTCAGTCATTTTCTCTATATCAATTCAACTTATTCAAGGGGAATAATAGCGAGTAATATTATGGAAAATACTTTTTGCTTTTTGCCATTGTTATTCTGCGATTCCGAACAAAAAGGCTGATTGCAAATATTTATGTTTGTACAATGGAATGATGAACTGATGGTCATTATGCAAACTGTGTGTCTGTGTGGTATGGCTACGATGCTATAATAGCTGTGCTGTGTAGGTGGCTCTGCATTTTGCTTTGGTGTATATAAATGGAAAACCACCATCACTTAAAGTGGGATTTTATGCAAAATTCTATTTGTGTTTTGCGGTTTCAATATTTTTTGCCTAACAAGACAAAAGTTTTTTGTTGTTGTTGTCCACACCGGTTAGCCCCAATGTGTGCTTGTCGATTTGTGACAGCATTTGTTTATTCAAAGTTTCGGAACCAAATTAAAACAAAAAAACATAAGGGGGACCCTTACGAGTAAATCACGGCATATAGTTAGGTGTCTATAGTACCGCTATGCAATGTTATCTTCAAATCGTTTCATTTAAACTCATCTCTTGTTAAAATTGCTTACAGCATTTTTGAAAGCCCTGTCCGAAGTCTCATTTATAAACTGAACTCTATAAAAAGCCATCGAAGTCAGGTGACATTTACTTGAGATAAAGACAAAAAACACTAAAATCCAAAATGGCGGATGGCGGCCATTTTTTTAGGTCATCGAAAACAGTTCCACCGCTTCACGGCCAGCACTATCTTTCAAACCAAAAGTTAACGAAAATCGGATGAAACTTGCTCGAGATATCGACAAAAAACTTCAAATTCGCTGTACGTCCGAGTAGCTCAAATTAGGCCCACTCTGGATTGCTGTAATCAATCAATACCTTTCATTTGCACCATCTATGAACTTTCTGCGAGCGATACCGCCGGTAATAAATGCGATAAACCTCGACCAGACTTCGAAAATAGCACTATTTTGACCACAGCTTTGGATCGGCTCGACCGATATCGCTCATCTTTGAACTTAGTCTGTCTTTTTCGATAAAAAATCGAGGAAAAAAAGTCCCATCAAGATTAGTTTCGATTCACTCAAGTTATCGTGATGACAGTCCGACTGACAGACATTTTTTTAAATGCTGATTTGGCATCTAGGGGTGACCCCAGAAGATTTGCCCTTACTCCGGGTTTCGACGTGTTACAAAAGAAAGGGTAAAGGCATGAGACCCTCGTACTTCATACGGGTCTCAAATAAATCACGAACGCTAAATGCATTCATAATGAACGTTGTGGGGTATGGCTTTGTGATTGAGGACTTCCAGTCTGCGTACTGGGTCAACAATAGCAGCCATAGGCAAAAATGCTTCGTTCACAGCATAATGCCCATTGTGTTATGCTTTGTGTGAACTGTGTATATTGTCCACATAAATAGGACAGACATGTAGACATTCCGTTAGACGCTATAGTTAACTTGGGGTCGTCGTTTTAAAAATCTTGACTTTTTGTTGTTGTTGTTAGTTAAATAACTGCAACGAACTAAAAAGGTTATGTTAGAAGTTAGACAGACAAATGTTTATGACCGTTTACGAACTTTTTATGCATTTTAATTTTCCATGCCATTCACACATAAAGTCACGACGATATGACAGTATCCTTTTCACATAAGTATATATTTGGGCGAACCATTCCTTTGCATCAATGTGCACCACGTTCTGACAATTCCACAAACGGAAACGTAGTACATACACACACGCCGATGGAACTTTGTTGTTAGATTTTTAGTACCTTTAATACCTTTTTACAATGTTCAGAATTACAATGTGGGTGGGGTGGTGGGCAGCACCGTTCATCGTGCTGGTTTTTTTTCCACCTTCTCCTCCTCGTTGTTGTTGCTGCTGTTGCCGTTCCTCAAATAGTTGTTGGCAAAGACGTTTTATATTGTTGCAATGTTTTTGAATGCATAATTTATGCTGGCGTAGACAATGGAAGGGAATAGAAGAGTTATATGGGGAAAGGGGATAAAAAGAGACACGAAGAAAAACCCATTGCATCATAAAAAAGCTTTGGAAGAAATGTTGTGATGAAGTTAAACAATGAAAAAACTCTTTTTTTTCTCTCACACAAGGTGCATTGAAAAGTTTCAATTTTTTTGTTGTTGTTGTTGTTGCTTCTTCTGTGGATCCATTGCATTAGCAATGAGTTTTTATTGCATGTATTTGAGGCGCATATGCATTTTATGGTCGTTAATTTTAATTAAATTATCGTCGGTTATGGACGGGAGTTTAGGTTGTGATAATAATAACGATAACAATGTAACGTATTATAATAACACAAGAGATGCTGTGAATGCGGCTCCGATCGGGAGGTAAAAATGTAAATTTACAAGATTATGTTTCTGGAAGACAGAACTCGATGTACATTCTGGTGCATTGTATGAAAGAAACCATTTTCAAACCCCGTGGTATCTGTTACGATAATGGTTTTATGAAGAAAAAATCTGTGTACCCATGTAACTAGTACACAACCTTTGCAAGAGATTTATAACGACCATACATCATGCGCTTTTCGTAAGCCGAAATAATCATTTTGTAAGATTTTGTTAAATAACAGCACAGCAACTCAAAGCTTAAAATTTGCTTCTTTACAGTATAAACCTCATGAGTGTACTAACATAACGATCATAAGAACTAGAAACAAAAACCGCTAATCACTAAACTGTAATTATACTGCCGACTGTTGTAGCTATGTAGCAATACTAACGAAGTAAATGAATCTTTAGAAGAATCAATGAAAAAGACCTGGCTTAAGGCCAGGTTCAGCCCGCACACAAAGGCAATTAAGCACTTGACAACGTACACAGTCTTAACCTGGCTACGGAACACACCCAGCTCCCCACTTGATAAATTGTAAAAAGAATTGAATTTTTGCGTACGTGATTTTTCCTCCCGGTGTCGTTTCCCTATCTTTGACAACAATTGTCTTCAAATATGTTGTGGTGCTGACGTTTATTGCTTTCTGCATTTTCACAGTTTTCGCCCTCGCCTCCAGGTTTCCATTTTCTTGTATCAATTCTAACGCTCATCTATTTCATTCCGTTACAACGAGTGTCCACTTGTTGTTAATGCAAACGATTCGAATGCTAGCTCTATCTTAGCATTGTCACCAACCAACGACTGGTTTGAATGTTCCACTTTGTATTCACCAGAGCTACTGAATCTTGAATACCACTGCAATGATTGAAATGTGTTTCCAACTCCTGGAAAACCGCAAACCAACGAGCATTTCAACTCAATGCATTAACTGGCATATCAAACCAACAGCTGCCTCTTGCTCTTAATGACGATGAATTGAATTTCCAACGAACCAATAACTGAATTTTGAATTGTCAAGTGATCCAACACCAACGACCACTTGCTGCGATTCTTTCAACCAATGCCTTGGATATGACATGCCAACCAGAAACAAAGAGACTAAGTGGAAAATAATATTCCTTCCACTAGATTGACACTTTTTTTTACAGAATTACAAAAAGAGTTGATCCTAAGAGCCAGACAACAGATTTTCCATAACACTGATACTAGCAAAGATCAACAGTTTTGGTCGGGAAATTAAGTGTCAAAGATCTTCCTACGCCCAAGTAGAGGCAATTCCTAATGCATTCATTTTGAGCACTCTCCGATTTCACTTATCAGATCAAAAGTTTGGTCATGCCGACGTGAATGCAGATTTCAGATCAGTGGGCATTCCAAGTTTTTGGTGCTCAAAACGCAGACCATGACCACTGTTTAAATAAAATGCCCAACCACAGCCCGATGCCCAAAACCAATGCCCAGCCCACAAACTCTGATTACAAAAATCGTAGTGTTCAATTGTTAAGTTTTTACTTCGTAAGCCTACTAAATCCACTAAATCCATAGATCGTTAGATCCTCTGGCTGATACAAAATCTGATTTTAGTGCTATTAGTTCACAAGCCCACAATATTGCCCGCAATATTTGATGCTCATAATACCCACACCCAAGGTCTTGTGGCATTACCTGCGAACAGTCCGCTTTTTCTGGCGGCCAAATTTGTCTACTTGAAACCAGCCTTTCTTGAGTTATTGATGAAATGGTCTACAAAAAAGTCAACAGACCGGTGTCAAGGTGCCAACTAGTGTTATATTAGACTTAAGGTACTAGATCTACTTCTTTCATGTCCCATATCGGTATTTTTACACCAACCTGTCTTCTATCTGACTTATATAAAGAAGGCAGCCAGTTAACAATCTTGAAAATGTTGCATATCAACTGATGCTACTTTATGGATGGTCTTTAGCTATCCTTGACTGATCACTTTGGTCTGTGAAAGCTTCCTCAATTCAAGCAACGTAACATTATTTCATTCTGAAGTCAGCATACTGAGCGGAGAGATCATCTGAATGATGGTTAAAGCATGTTCAGAGAACATTGTTCACGTAACATGTGGACCTGTAATCAAAATCATGTTCGGTGATTTAAAGTATTCCATCAATGAAACTACTTCTTAGTCTTCTTTTAGAACCTTCTAAACATCTAGTCGACAGCGACTAACATAACAGATAATACGTTAACTCTAATAAAAGAAGTACAAGTTTCGATATCGTGAACACAAAACATTTCTTTAATCAAAAGACATATTTGATCGTTGTGTTAGGCTAAAAAGCATTTGAATCTTGATGATTTAACTCTGAAGCAATTTGGAATGAGAAAGTTGTTAGAATACGGCGGATGTACTACTGGATTGACAGAACCAATGTAGGACAGTTCATACAAGTTTGCTCTTAAAAGACCATGATTTTGGATAGAAACCGGTTGACCTTCTCTCCAGCTAGACACCCATCACATTTTAACATTTATCTGACTGGAAAGAGCAGCTGAATGTACCTCGTCTCTTTCGCTTTGAGACTACACGCAACTAGAATTTGTTATTAATCCGAGAAACTACCACCCAACCGTGTAAACTCCAAGCGTTTCATTTTTAAATCTTTTCACGCTTTAGTGTGCTGGAACAGCTACAACATCGACTCTTCATAACTTTGTCTGTGCCTGGGTTTATTCTACAATATGAAAATGGACGGCTACTTAGCACGCCTGTAGAATATAATTAATTCTTTAAACTAACTCCTTGTTTACTGATCCAATTATTTTCACCGAATAAACTTTGACAAAAGTGTCGACAATACAATTCGAACGAAAAATTGTACAATAAAATGATTTTTCTCTTCATGAGAGATGTCTCTCTTTCTCTGTATGCCTCATATTATCATAATGTAAAGTTTCCGAACTAAAGAATCTACCGAATGGTGTGCAGAGAGAGAGCGCGCACATTGTGCTTAAAAGTTAAATTTGAGTTTGTTTTACACGACTAATAATCACAAAAGGACACAGCGTTATCGAAA
>JANTFA010136235.1:0-12894 GCA_026413405.1 Phytosciara flavipes
AAAAAAAAAATTTATTTGAATTTGTATACATGATTTACGTTTGCAATAAATTCATTAACCACATGGGCAACGGTTTTTGTATAGGGTGGCTCGGAGCGCCATATTTAGTGGAGTGTGTGGTGGTCTCAACAGCAAAACTGTGATATTTTGCAACAGAGATGTGCTCGAACCTGAACCGTGTCAACTTTTTTTCGCCCACAAGAGAGATCCAATTACAGCCGATTATAACATCAAAGGTAAACCGATTCAAAGAGTATTCAGCAAATGCCAGAGCTCGGCGTCACAATGGATCCGAAAATGAGCTTAGCATTACACAGAGAACAGGCGAAGAAAAGGCGGACAACAATGTTGGCTTTGTAAAACTAGAATCTCAAAAGCACTCAGCACGTACAACGCCAAATTGTTGTACGGATCATCAGTAAGAACATCATTTGGAATACGCGAACACTATCTGATGGTCATCGTATAAAGAGCCACAAAGGATAAATGGAGAGCACCAAAGCAACTCCAAGCAAAAGTGTGATATCGTAGTCAGCTGCCAAATAGAGTACTATTTTGTATGAAATTTTATCCCCACTCTTCAGTGCGGAATATTGGTATGGTTCACTGTCCAGTTTCAGTACTCAATTTAGAGGACCACCCAAGGGACTACCTGAAAAGCACTGAGAGCACTCAAAAACAAGCTGTCATTTTCCTGCACGAAGACAACATAAACAGGCAAGAAAACGACTACGTTCTACGACCATATCAAGAACGGTGGGATGAATTAGGAATGGTATCATTGAATCGAAGGAGGGTGATTTCTGCAGTACTGTGAGTGCACCAGCTAATTTAAGAGCGTATCGACTCGCCATATTTACACAATTGAATTAACTGAACATTAATACGGGAGAACGATCACCAATAAGTCCTGAATTTATCAAGCCAAAATATTCACGAACCATTCAACAATGCGTGGTCGGACATTCAATTGTGTTCAATGGATGATTGTTTATGTGAAGCAATTCGAAAACTAAGTTGAAATTTTGAAATGAGAAATTACTCTATGCAATGCCCGATGGTGAATTCGAACCACCGACCATTGGGTTATGAGCCCAATGCTCTCTGGACCATCGTTGCGGTAATGCCGATGAACGTGCAAACGTTCTAAAAATTTGCTTCATTTAACTGTGATCCTACATTACCATTTTCCAGATTAAAACAAGAGGTAATGCAACTGTCAGACCGAGTGTTTTGGAACCTTGTAAAACTGTAGCATGAAACACTGACGGAAAGAGAAAAGTGGAAGACTGAAGACTAGGTGAGATAGGTAGACCAACGATGAATTCGTATTTGAACTTAGATCCACATTGTTTGGTATGGAGTAAAAGCGCGGCAAATTTGAATATTCACTCAATGGAGATCTTTTGTTTGAAATTAGTAAAACTGATCTTCGTGAACGTACTGAAATATGTAAATGTGAGAACTAGTACGAATGACTGCTAGGAATTTCGCGTTCATGCGTCCGTTTACCAAGAAAATTTGAACCGGTGTCATTCTTAAGATGACATTTTGTAGAAGGAGAATATCATCTTGTGAATCACCCTGACGCGAGATTCCTCGTTACTATAGAATCACATCTTTCAAAAACGTAAACAATCCTTTGTGGTCTTTTAAAAAAGACATGCACTTAAACTAAACGACAAAGAATATTCTTGGCACAAAGTTTTCTCAGCCATTATATGGTGCGGCATTGCTTGTAGTTTTCAAGACCATAAAGCAGAATGGCTTTTCGATTTCTCTTTGAAGGGAAAACCAACAACCACCCTATCGATACGTAACGAAATAAAATCAATATTTTTGTAAGCGCTTCAACTTATACAAGGGGATACTCGCAGTGCACTTAATGCAATAATTCAAATTACAATTCAAACCTTGCAACTTTGAATTAGCCACTTCGTGTAATGATTTCCAAACATCAAAAATAACGAAGTCTCATATTGTAACAAATGTGGAAAGAAAAAAGAAATCGGAAAAACATTCCTCATCACAATGCTTTTCAACTATGCACCAAGATCGATTTTTCCTTTTAAATTTAAGTCTTTCGTAAAGAAAACACATAAAATGAAAAACGGTCGAACAAACTATGCGAACGAAACTTAATCAAATGAGAAAGTTTTTTTCTTCTTCTGTATCCTTGCTTTTTCAACAGAGTTGCGTTCAAGGGTCGAAATAACTTGGCTGCCAAGTAAATGCTAAAAGAAAACAATGGGGTTCTTCTACGTACACATATACACCAAATCATTAGAAGATGTGAGAAATTCAATCATCGAAATGGGAAAGTAAAAAAAATTCAAGAAAATGACTAAAAGAGACACTTTTTCAGTGAACACTGAGTCACTTGTAAATTGACTAGTTGCGAAATAAATCGATTGACATTCAGTGAAAAAGAAAAGGAACGAATAATGTGAAATAGAATTCGAAGTGACTATTGGTGCACCGGTGCCATTGGTCTAAAATGGCTGTTGTCACCGGGATTTATAGGTAGAAAACCCCTTTTGTTCAGGGGGAAAGGTGGCGCAGCCGGCGCTTTCCGAAAATGGAGAATTTTCCATAGATTTTCAAGGGGTACGTGAAATTGATGAAAATCAATCTCCTTCAATATGGTATCTCATGGCCACAAATCATTTGTGGACAAAAAACAAACTTTTTTGTATGGCGTCACCAATGTAATGCCATACGATTAATAATAAAAAAGATTAAAATCACTAATAACTCGACAAGTTTTCATTTTTTTGAGTCAATGGTGTGTCCTACCCCTCAAACATGAGTCAGAAACCTTGCGTAGCAGGCTAGCAATGCTAGGAGTACACTTGAGTTTTGGGAGTACACTTCTCACATAGGAACCACATACTAATATTATGCGATTTTTGGGCGATGTTCGACCTATTGCTCTCGTATGTAAACACAGCATGTGCGAACATTTTTAAGAAACATGTTTTTAAGTCACTTCAGAAATGCATGCATGATAAAATAAACTCCCTCACTAACTTTAGACAAATTTTTTAGACCATTGAAGTAAGAAACAAAATTTTTTCCCAGCGGCACCCAAATTTTCCTGTAACCGGTTAGAACTTAATGTGGCTTTTTCAGGTTTCACGTATACGTGTGGAAAATGTCGGATCTAGTCTATGAAATATAAAATGATTGATATTCGATGACTCTGCCGCAATGCACAATTTTACGAGTCATAGTAAGATGATAATCACTTTCATAAACGGGCGCCATATTCTTTGTCTGAGAACCTTAATCCGTCCGGTTCAATATTCTACTGGAGTACACTAACGTACTTGCTAGGAGTACACTTGCAAGATTTCTGACCCATGCCCCCAAAGTACACCCTCTAAATGGGGAAACGTTGACTCACTTGACTCAAAAAATTGAAAACTTGTCGAGTTATTAGTGATTTTAATCTGATGACAGCACTGAACCACCCCTTGACACCTCGGTGCTTGCAGTCATATTAGACGATTGTCATTCCGCGGTGCCAATACACATTTTAGAGTAAAGGCATTTACCCAATAGAATTGTATTTAACGGATCGTCGCCTCTCTTAGCCACTTCGACGTTCTTTTCGATGGTCCTCTTGGCACGTACACGATTGTGAAAAGTAACAATCGGTAGCAAATAACGCATCAATTTTGTCACATACAATAAATTTTGATAATATTGGAGGAAGAAAAAATACTTTTTCATAAAGTTTTCTTTTTTCCGTTTCTTTTCCCGAATGTTGTGGAAAAGATTTGTTTGGATAGAGAA
Organism: Phytosciara flavipes; assembly: GCA_026413405.1. NCBI lineage: Eukaryota > Metazoa > Arthropoda > Insecta > Diptera > Sciaridae > Phytosciara > Phytosciara flavipes. The sequence goes on from JANTFA010136235.1 coordinate 3,799, forward strand.
AAAAAAAGTTGGCTTTGAATATTCAAAAAACAAATTCAAATTTAAGAATAGCGCCATCAACTTTCGGTCGTAGAAGAAGCAAAATCTTGATAAGTATTATAAATTCGTCCATAATATAAAACGAAATTGAAGTAACGCTTATGCACAAATTGAACGATTTTATCCCTTTTTTTTGTGTGTGTGTGTGTGTTGTTACTCATCGTTCGAAGGATAGTATCACTGTTTACCAAGTGGTAAAATCATGTTTGCTTGATGTGGTATGGTATGGCATTTCTTTCCAATATTATACTTTTCCTTACAAGTGATTAAGGTTACATCCGCCTTAGATAAATTATACTGTTTGCTTTCTATGTTTAGGAGGGCTGTTTTATAAGCATTAAAGGTTTTCTCTCTTTACTTTCCTTCCTCTAACACACTACAGCCCAAACCAAGACATAAAAAGCAGACACAAACACACACAGTTTGATAGGGACGAAAAAAGATATGCTAAAATATGCTAATGAAGTTCAGAATGATCCTTTGAGGAATTATGGTTTTTTTTTGCTTTGCTTAGCTTTAAATTAAATGCTATATACCTTTGGGTACTATGTCTATATGGATGGGTAAAGTGTGTGTGTATACGCCTTTCCCTTTCGTAGGAAACGACAGTGTTTATAAAGTCATGACAATTTTTTTCCTCTTCTTCTTCTTCTTCATATTAATTCAGTTGTTTTTGTTGTTTTGCCTTTCGGATGATTAGATTTATGATGAGGGATGTTTTCTGGTGTATATCGGGAGCAAAATAGAACAATATTTTCATGGATTTTTTTTACAGAAAATTTGATAAGGTGGATTATTCATTTCTCTCGGCAGGAAGAAGCAGAAATGATGCTACTTAATAAACAGAAGTTTTGATCCATTTTTATAAATGACTTTAGGAAGAATTTTTTCATAATTTTCTTTTTACAATCTTTACACATTGTAATGTTCGAAATTTTTGTTTTATGGCTCTTTTAAAACAGCAACACATAGCCGGGACTGTAGAGGTGAGCGCACAGCCCAAAACGTCGGGTCGATCTAGTACCCTCTCGGGGCAAAAATGTTTCGAGGGCATCGTCGCGTCGGGTAGTTATTTTTCGGACGAGTAAAAAAAAGTAATTGTCCGGGCATCGAGTGGGTGCGTCATTTTTAAGATTCATATATTATTCATCAGATTTATTCAAAGTTTTGAAGAGACGTTGAGGGTGTTCGCAGTCCACTTTTTTATTGTACTCAATAAGGTGGCGGATGAGCTGGCTAAATCAGGTTCCATGGCTCCATCATATGGGCCAGAACCATACCTGCAACCTGCCGATACCCCAATCATTATGTGTTCTAAATGATTGGATGAAGCGTAAATACGGAAAGCGCTGGGAATCGTATGAAGAAGACGTTCACTCAAAACTCTTCTTTCCGAGACCCGACGATAGGTGGGCCTATGATTTGCTCAAGAAGTCGCAATAGAAGAGTGGTAGGAGCGATTACTGGACATTTCGGACTGAATGGGCACCTGAATAAATTGAGGCTCTCGGATGTTCTTCGAGATGTTTTTGCAATATTGGGGAAGAGACGGGCGTTACCGTGTGTATGGAGTGAATTACAGAAGAAGTCAATCTTGTGAAAGTTAAATAATTAGAAAAGTGGACGGGAAAAAAATAGTTGGGAAGACATTGAGATGACAAAAAATTATTTGGCGGGCGTCACAAATTTTCCGGGCTCTAGTCATTTCTTTTCGAAGAAAATGTGAGTCTCAGGCCGGGCGGGCACATAAATTTTATTCGCACGCATACCTCTAGCTGGGGCAGAGATAGAAAGTGCTCATTTTCATTCATCCGGAAACCTTTTTCAATTTGTATATATTTACATCTTACTCGGCTCAATCTTTATACAATTCCAATTAATTTAATAATAAAATTTCGTTGTTGCTATGACTTTTCGTTGAGAGTTAAATGGAAAACAAAAATGTAAAATGAATAATGCCACTTGAGCCCCTGTCTGCCAAATTAGAAATTATTTGATTTATTTCTTGTCCAACGAATATCTTTTCGAATAGAAAACACTCAAAATGTATTTTACATGCCGCGTCGCCGAAGCTTTTTCTGCTTCGTGGTACAACGATATTCTATCTGGTTGTCCGAATGAGAGTAGAATTTATCGGTCGAAAGTGTTTGGAGGAATGTTCATTGAAATGAAGTCAACTTTATTACATTTAATCAAGGGTGCTTTAGACTGGAAATTGCAATTGAATTTCGCTTTGGTGAAGGAGTGTCACACACATACACACAGGCCTTCCACACCTACTAATTTCATTATTTTTGACCTAATTCTTCTTCACTTTTACTGATTGCGCTGGCAACGTTCTTTGTTTCTATTTAAGAATTTCCCATTTCATATGACACTCAAAAGCAAGAAACACTCAGGGATCATCCATAAGTCCCGATCTAATTAATGCGGAGAGAGGGCCACAACGAAAATGTGACTTGGTTGTTAGTATTTATAGAAAAGTGCGGACAATAGGGGAGGGTCGATCTGAGAATGTGTCAAAATTAAGAGTGAAATTTATGAATCCTTAAAGCTACATTCAAATTTAATTTCAAGATAAAAGAGCAATCAATCGCAGCCGGAACCAGCGCTAAATTTCACGCTTTTTGAGTTAACTTATTAGCACTAGATTTTTCTGGGTCATTGACCGACGTCTTAGAACAAAATGTTACTTGAGTTCTGAGGAACAACTTAACCTTTGGACGTACCATGAAATTTTAACTCAAAATTGATCAAATCAAGAGCCAGTGCACCAGTTACAAGACTAGATTAGTGTGGCCGACTTCCAACAGCGAAATAAAGTTTCAATAAGAGACAAAGACCATAATTCCGAAAAGTATTTCGCGTGGAACGGAATCTGAAATCTTTTCAGTTGGAAAAGGGTGAAGTTTACCTGGCGTCTGCTATATACATGCGCAGAATGTGAGGTCAGGAGACCTCATATCTCCAACATTGACGAACTATGAAAGGGAATGAAGATAGTTTCCCCTTCTAAATAAAAGTTCTGGAATTTTGTTCAAGTTTACTTTTCTTAAATTTTGTTTCTAATTTCAACATCAGAATTCCTTATCTTCTCCGTAGGGGCTGTCCCTCTAAATTACATAACCCAACTTTTGGTCTCTTTGGCAAATCTGAAGTGCCAAGTATTTAGTATAGGAAGGCGTAACACATACTCAGACTCCTCACCCTAAAGCGTTACGTAGTTTAGGGGCAGCTTCATATCGAGTAGGAAGCCTGTCGCACATATACTTTTTTGCATGGAGAGACTTCAAAGAGTGAGTTTGCGGGTTTTTCTTTAATTAATTGGAAAATGCCAAATTATACAAACTCTCTTATCATTTAGTTTAATTAGTGGTGAATATATTCAAACGATTACTGCCGTACAGTCTGGCACTGCCACAGTCATTTATGTAAAATATTATTTCACTTTCAATTCACTGTTCTAAGTCGTATATGGAAGTCTACTATAGAATGTGTTGCTGACACGAACGACGAACACTTAATTAAATCTATCGATTTTTTTTCACCCAACATGTCCAACCGGTTGACTATTCTCGTATTATTACATATAGAAAACACTGTGCAGTGTAAACAATTTTACTCGTTTTTTTCTCTGTCCTACTGTAATATGTGTCTCATATTCATGTGAGCTGTGTGGAATCCATGGTCTGAATACAATATATTAATTAATTACCAACGGAAAAGCTACGTTCACTGAGACATAGTACAGTAACAAGCCTCATAATATATGTGCTTCTCTTCTCTCTACTTGAAAAAGCGAAAATCGAGACATAAATAATCGAGTAATACGAACAATTCATGCGTGATTATCTTGAATTTACATCATTATAATATGATCATCAACAGCACTTAAAATGTTAATAAGATTGATTTGACTTGGAATGAAGATCGACAGGTTCACAGAGCGAAAGTATGGAGGAAAAAGATGTTCAGCGAAAAATATTTTGTTAGAAATTCGATCTTATTATTTTATACTTTCAAATCAATCGACCGATATTGTGTACACTTTGTAGAATGAATGTTGATGTCGATGTTGTGCGAAGAGGAAATGAAAATGCGACTCAGGTCAGGGAATTTTCATATTTTTTTTAGCCCGTCTCGTTAGGTCAAATTGAAATGTAAAATCATCCAGAGCAAGGACTAGATTGCTTGGTGAACTTATTAAGGGCGGGGTAGGCAATCTGAAAATGGCTGACTACAATTTGGTAAATTTTAGTAGTGACCACTGTTTCGATCTGTGAAATTACGTCTTTTGACATTTTTCAAAAACATGGACTCGACGAGCTACTGGCAACCTAAGGGGTCGTACATAAATGACATTACGTTCTTCGGTGCTGTCATCAGATTAAAATCACTAGTAACTCGACAAGTCAATGGTGTGTCCTACTCCCAAACACATACCTTGAATGGAGGGTTACGACACACAATGTAAAAAAAAAGTGAAAAGTTGTCGAGTTATTAGTGATTTTAATCTGTTGATAGCACCGAAAAAGCGTGACGTCATTTATGTGCGAAGTGCGAACGCTAAGTCATGTTGCTGATGAACAAATTCAACAGTCACTAGACTCTGCAGTTTTTCCTCAGAATGTCTTTCTCTCTTTCTCTGGAAGTGGAACTCTGTCCCAAGCTCGTCGTGTGAAGTCTATTTGTTTAATTCAAAAAAGTTTTCCACTTAAACAGATCCACAGATCCAGATTTGCACAACTAATTCATTTAGACAGTTTATTATGGAACACCTACGTACACAACCGTTGAATGTCTGCTGCAATTTGAATTTATTTTGGTCTTGCTGCAAATGAAATTGTATAACGCGCCAAACGCATAATGATAAAATTTCCTCAACAATTTCTATTCTAAGAATTTTGCGGCTCCCTCATAAATAAATCGTGAGTGGTACTTTATCATCTAAATTATAACTCTAACTTAGCGATGGAGTGTTTTTTTTGGTTGTGCGAACCAGAAATAAATGAGCAGCGAATCAGGTGGACATATTCCAAACATATGAATGGGATACAGTCAACGCACTGCGTTGACGTATGTACAGCGTTTTCATTTAGATTTTCCCAGAATGTCAAAAGGTCAAGCTGTAATTGATAAAGGCTACACTTCGGCCACCCTTCCGGTTATGTAAATCTCATCAAAGTAATAATATAAACTGGGTCAGCGAAATGTAATGTATAAGACTGGTAAGCACAAGTATGTTACCAATCAATTTTCGTAATTTACTGTACATTGTACAAGTGAAAGTCTGTACTGGATTTATGTAATAAATTTATGATTTTGTTGACGGCTATCTATAGGATATCGTGTGTGTATATTGATTTCAGTTATGCCTATTAAAGACTAATTTATAGTCAAAACTCATCCAATCATATCCTTTGGGTTGTTATTTTGTTGATAGCGATTTATTGCGTGACTGTTTTCTACTTATTGTTTATGTATATGACGTGGTGTACGCTACAATCATTTCATTTTGTCTTGTCAATGCATAATTAATTAAGAAATTGATTTAATTTCATCCTTTTCGAATACATTACAATTTATTGGCGTCAATAAATGGAATTTAATGAGCTGTTATTTTGATGTGAAATGAGTTAATCAGCCCACTTTTGTGTTGTGCTATTACATTAATGTCTGTTGCGTGGTATGGTGGTTAGATTGTTTGAATATTGCAACTGAATTTTCAATTGAAATTTACATTTTAATTATTCATTTGTGGGGGGTGAAAGGGGTGACACTATGGTTTTCTTTTGTCCTGAATTTTGTTACAGCAAATTGAACCGTTCACTGTAGAATAGTGGTCTGTAAACATTGAATGCTATGAAAGTAGTTCATTACAGTAGGGAACCATTTTGTGATGAAAGCAAATTCACATTGATGAGTGTTTTTGGGCAACAAGCTTCGGTAACTGTCTCTTCGACAAAGGCAAGGCGTGCACCTTCACTTGTCGAAAAACAGTTACCGAAGCCAGTTGCTCAAAACACACCAATGATTTTGTCATAAAATTGTTCCCTCATGCAATGAATTACTTCCTCAGCACCCAATGTGGTCTGGCTTACTGCTTGCCACATGCGAAAGTTAGATTTCTCAGGCACATAACCTCAGCAAAACTTTTCGCTCAGAAACTTTTTCACGGAAATATCGCGCCTACGATAAATTTTGGCATTTTTGCAAAGATAATCTTCCGATAGAGCCATTTTGCTGAGATTGTGGCGGTTCACTTATGTGAACTCACCACTCGGATACATATAGACACTTTGGATTGTATCGAGCCATTCCGATCTGGTCCGCCGAGATGTGCAGTCGAACATATTATTTGTCAATAAATCATTTTAGAGTTTTACAGACGTCTCGTGTTTATATTCGCGCACCACAACTGGTGACCCCGACGTGGCAAAACGATAGAATTTTGAATTGTGTAATTGGGACCGAAAACGGTCATGATATTGCTGAAAAACGAAAGCAGCGTAGGTTTTTGCGCTAATAGAGCGATCCAACACTGGAATTTCTGGGGAGAGGAGGGGGCCAGAAATGCATGATTTTAGACGTGCGTAATTTGTTGTGTCTCCGTTTTTAGCCGTTCACTTGACAGATGATTTCAACAATGCAAATATCAACGAAACCACAGAAACGGAGCGCTTCACAGGGTCAAAACGGATGACTGTGAATTCAGATTTACAATGCAACTTATCACAAGAAGTACTATACGAACGATGGCTAATAGATTCAATTGGGTGTTAAAGGAGAGCACTTTTCAATCAGTTAAATTAAAGTGGTCTTGGGTTCGTACGACAATACGCACGACAATCACAAATTTAAACTGGCAAATTTCCCGTGACTAACAAACTGGGTCTTGAAATAGCTTGGAATCGGTGAGACTTTTCTTAAAGGAACCTTTATGGAACCTTATCTGGTATACTAGTGATCCTCTTTCGAATGACATGCTCTAAGAAAATGGATTTCGAGATGTTTTGGTTTAAACTTTGTTAGTCACCAAACAAGGCCGTTAATTGCTACATACTCACAGCATGTATAAGCTCTAACGAGTGACATTCTCCTTGTTCGATATATACGAGTGACATGCCTATTTTCATAGTAGTAGCGTGTAAGACGATACGTGCTGCATGTTATCACTCATATACGTGTTGTAAGTATAACATTCCTTGCATATACTACACGTGGTGCATGTATGCAATATTTTCTCAGTGTAGAACTTTGAAGCACATGAACCCAAAACTGAGTCTTTGCTGCTTGGTTCATTGAAGATTATCCTAGCTCACCATGAACATGTAATCTATTCGAATTATCGTTCAGTAGCTTGAAAAGTCAAGAAATTCCAAATAGGTCAGTCATAATACACTCAACTTAAGACTACAATAAATGGAATACAGAAGCTCTACAAACGACTGTTTTTTCGTGATATTATGTTGAACCGCCCGTCGGCATTATGTGTCATTAAACATACTGTACTCAAGCTGAATAACGAACATTTTACCCCAAACTCATGGCACTCGCAACAAGCATGATAAACATTTGCATCCGTCAGATGTGAGGATACAATTTATGTTAAATAATCAAAAACCAACGGCATTTATTCGTTAAACTACGAGATGAGAAAATGCAATGAATATTCCGCGTTTGATTAAAAACCAACTGTATCAGAATCATGCCATAATCGAAATTTATATGGATGCAACTTGAAACAAAAAGCCAAAGAAGAAATTGCATTTGCATGGTATGCAACACCAGACTTTTATTCACAATGCGCCTTCTTCTATACGGATAACTTTAGTCGGAATTTTTTTTATTCAAGTTTACATAAACCAACAGAGAAACGCAAATTTTTCCCACCTGGAGTTTTTCTCTCGCTACTCGCTTCTTTTCTACGGCTCACTCTTTCCATTCCCCGGCATATTACAATCTATAAATTGAACGGTGAGTGACTGGTAGAAACATTTACTTTTGATGTTAAATAATGTTGCAGTGTGCGGCTGATGCATTGTTGAAAATAATTGAATTTAATAGAAAAAACGAGTTTTTTCTATGGCTTGGCAGAAGGATATTATTCCACGTTTTATGTTTTATATCTGCGCTCTCTGGCTGTAAGTATGATGAAGTACTAATAAGCAGTGTCTAGTCACTACGAAAATTTATTAGAATTTTACACTCTATTCCATTATCGAGCAGCTTCCATTCTTTTTTTTAGGTAAAAAGCATTGTTAATGTGTTGTACCACGTACCACATTTAATGTGAATGTGAGAGAATTCGTTACGATGCACCGCATATTATAACGTCGATTAGTTATACTTCTGGCTACTGAATAGAAGCGAGAAAGTGATTTTCATTGTAAAATCTTTTTCCCATGCAATCTATCTCACGAAAAGATAAGGAGGCCCCGTACGAGTAGTGTATGACATATTGTAGCTAGTTGCCCATAAGAAGCATGCATCTTAAAACTACTCTGCAACACTACATCTCTTTAACCATTTACATTGGAACTAGCCCCTTGATGAAATATCTTACAGCAGTCTCGAAAGTGAAACTATGATTACCAGAATCAGGTGAAATTTACTCGAGAAGTATGCAAAAAACCACTCAAAGAAAAAGATGGCCACTGACGGCCATCTTCTTATGTCACCAACGAAGCGAATCAAAAAACGATAAAATTCAAAATTTCGGCTGATGGCCATATTTTCAATTCACTGTGAACAGCACTACCGCAAAAACTCAACCTTCACTGCATGTTCGAGTAGCTTGACTCATTCTCCACTCTGGGGGCTCTAACTTCCGAGCCCGTGATCCGATTACGACAAACATTTTCTGGATTGGTGTTGTCAATAGCTTTCATTTGCTCTATTTGAAATATATGCGAGACGACTCAACCAGACCTCAAGACTAATTCGACCATATCTCCGGATCCGTTGGACCAATTTTGCTCATTTTCGAACTTAAACTAGCATTAGGGATTCCCAAACGGGAAAAAAGTCCCATCAAGATTAGTTTCGTTTTACTCA
>JANTFA010136257.1:0-12892 GCA_026413405.1 Phytosciara flavipes
GACCACTTCCATTTCAACCTTAAGCTATGTAGTATAAAGGTGAAAAACTTCCATCTTTAGTCCATAACCACTTCCATTTCTCGTCAGACCACTTCCATTTCTCGTCAGACCACTTCCATATTTAGTCCATAACCACTTCCATCTTTAGTCCGACCATAGTAAACAATGTGTAGCCGGTTACATTTTTGTAAACATTTACATTCTTCAGAGTAAAGGTCATCTTTACGAACTTCTTTACGCCTTTAATCTCCAGGCCCTCTTTAAGTCTCGCAAGTTGAAACTGATTTAATGGCGTCGTTAAGAGGCAAGGATGCTTAGATGAAATCATAGCCTACCTTTCCGCTTTTCGTATTCTATGTTCGATTATTGCAACGAGAAAATTGAGAAAATATGAATTTACTCACTTGACTTGTCATCAGACGAAACGTCAACAGAATGCTAAATTCTCACCGCATTTGAGTGAAGAGAATAAGGGAATTCACCCCGCTGGGATGGAAAAAACAAAACATTTTATATTGGGAATTGTTTGATGAAATGAATGGATGAGTGTCGATTGTAATGTATATCAAGCATGACTGAGTTTTCTTTTTCAATGAACGAGCAGAGAGTATTACGAAGAAGAAGAAGAAAATGATGATCATAATAATTGTATGAAAAATGGTACCATACTCCATGCAAACAAACGAAATATATTGTGTTTATTCCCCACATACTTACTTACATTTACCGACATATTTTTTCACTGCTGATTATGGTGTTGAATAACTGTTTTTATAATTATTATAATTACGATTGTGATCTACTTGATCAGATAACTATACATAACGTACGTTCGATGTGTATTTATACTTTGGAAGAGATTTTGTTGGTCGAATGCTGTGCAGACGAAATGAAAGCTTCTCAAATTAATGTTTTATCAATTAGGCTCATTACAACAGCTCGTATAGGTCGTTAGAGTGAAAATCTTTCCATCGAAAAACCACGACTTTCAGTTTTTTTCTCATTCAAATTTATATTTATCTTTGAATTTCATTTTCTAAATTCTAAATTTCAATTTTCGCCGATTAATTTTTTTTAATTGGAGTAGGTCTACAGCATTAAAATCGTTCGTAGCACCCAATTTCTATAATTTAATTTTATTGAATATAATTGAGCATCAGCATCGGGCAAAATTGTTCCATCAGAGAGAATCGAACGAAAGTCAACCAACCATTCCATTGAACGAACTTCGTCGACTTAACGGTTTTCGTAATCAATTCTGACCAATTACAATACTTCCTTCTAACCAGAAGTTCAATATTATGTTAATTTTCATAATTAGCCATTATATCCATGCCTTCGATATCACACTACAGGAAGTAGTGTTCGTGACAATGTTACCAAACAAACAATTCTAAATCAAATTCATAGAACAGGCACAGATTGATGTTAATGATACGCATACCGATTCTTTGGATAGTGTGTTCAGTTCCTTCGGTGTAACCACACACAATGATAAAATTAGGCGCCCAAGGAGTTTTGCACAAATTTCAGAAGCTCATATCATTATCGTTCTGCTTCTCCTCATTTAGATTCTTCGTCAGAGCAACTTATCGGTTAAGTTTTTTGAACAAATTTTCGCGCTCTGAATGCAACACTCAGTGTTCTTCCGTGTTTCGTCTAATTAACCAGCCCCACGCCAACTCTCAGCATTTACTGTATGTGATACAAATTATAGTTAGACTTCAGATGGTCAATTAGCTGCGATGTCAGTCAATGGCATGTTATTAGTTTGGACTATCACACATAGGTATCCCGCCACGAATATGAATAAAGTAACAGAGACTGAAAAAGATGATAAATTATGCAAATTCCAGCACACACAAAGCTTTTTCATCGTTTGAATGTTTGACTGGTTTGTTGAATGTTTTTTTTCTTCTTCATATTCGGTTTGGCGTTTTGTGTACGTACGTTTCGCCTTAGTCATTGCTTGATTAGAGGTGATATGTGTGCCGCATGTCTTTGACGATTTGCAAATTGTTTACCGTTACAATTCCAACGGTAAAACGTTTAAAGAAAGAAAATGTTTTTAAACAAAATCAATACGACTGCAATTTCGTTATTACAAATTAATAGTACCATTGAATCGGTTGAAAGCCATTATTTCGTGTAATCATGGTAACAAATAGGACTGCCGGATGGATGAGTGTTGACTTTTTTGTTAGGTCTCTTTTCTTTGAACAAATTCCTCATTGCGGTCGCATTTGCATCATTCCTTTAGTCAGTCCCGTCCGTAGGTTGTGTGGCCAACTAATACATAGTTTTCAATAGATGATATTTCTAACTATGAACAAACGAATTCCAGCAGGCCAATCAAATACACACAGATAAGTTGAGTGCTCTAACTCGTAATTCATATTTAATATTGAAAATAGCGAATTTTGGTAGTTGTCAGCCGAGATGTTCACGGTTTGAGAGCTACGCGCCAACTGATGAAGTTATTGTGCCTGCTTGAGTATTTGTATTACTTACATTGGTAACTATCACTCGATAGCTAAGTAGTTGATATTACGTCACGATGTGTAATACCGTTGATATTTCCATGTTAATCTATGAACAAGTCAAGTTGAGTGGTGAAGACTAATATTAGTGATATCAAATTTAGCAGTTGGTAGTTGACCACCGAAGTAGATAGTTTCTGTAGATATGTTTACTATTCAGAAGCTGCGCATCGGCTGACACAATTATTTTGTCTGCTTGCCTATTGACAACTTAAATTTTCGGCAATTGGTAGTTGGTAGCTGACAGCTGTCAGCTGGATTGACATTTGAGGTCCTATAATTTGGTAGGTGGTACCACAATGATAGTTGACTATCACATTGATAGTTATCAGCAAAGGTGGTATCTGTTCGTCTTTTTATAACTTAAATATTTGATAGTTGGCAGCTTACAGTTCTCAGCTTGACTGACACTATAAATTGCAAAGCTACCATGAGCAAATCAACAACAGGAGTGGTCAGAGATACGTATCTAATATCTGATAACCCAAATTTCAAATTTTGGTATTCGGTGGTTGACTACAACAATTACAGATGTCAACCCTCATGATTGTCAGCAGATAAGTTTTCTATTTTCTCTGCTTCCATATTTCTAACTTGACTATTTGATAGTTGGTAAATCAGAAATATGAAAAAAGACCTCACCAGACTCTACCTGGTCAACAAGAATCTTGTTGTTTCAAGTCACAATAATATTGATGATTTAAACTATACATCGAGCCAATTTTATATTCGTTCAGCTGTAGACAAGAAGAATTTCTCAATAATCGTAAAAGGTCGTACACAGTCTCTACAAGGCATAAGCTGCCATTTATTTTATACTTTTATTCCCGAGTGTCCGATTAAGTTCATATTTTAAAAGAAGTAAATTTATATGAATCGTTACGCTTATGGTATCCATATACCGACTATGAAACCTATAGGACAATGCCTCATCAATGTCATAATATTATTGTATGGCTCAACGTAAATGAACTCTTTTGTCTGCAACACTGATCAAAACAGCGGTGTTCTCCAAACCGAATTTATATAATTCAAAAAGATATCAACTTCCATTCTCGAATATATATCTTACCGTGAACCCACTTTAAAATGTCTGCATTTGAAATTTGAATTATATATATCTCTCTGTTACCCAGCGCATTTAAAATGTGATGTAAGCTCTGTGTGAGCAACGAAAACACTCACTCACAGTCATATGAATATTCAGATTCGAATAGATGTTCAACAATATGAATTTGAAACAATATCAAAATCATGTTGTTCCCACCGAAAAACTTAACAAAAATTGCAATGACTCGACTACGATTTTCGTCTTATGTGTATTGTCTGTTGTCTGACACAATACGATAATTTTTCGGGTAAATTCATTAGGCATTCAAATTTTACCCACAATTGTGTGATAATTTGATATTAATTGTAAAATATTCACAGATTTTGGTAAATGGTAGAACAGGCTATTATTATACGTCTACGCAATAAGTCTCGTTGTTGACAATTCGTTTCTCATTAATGCATCCATACATAGCGTTAAACTTTTACTTCCTCAATTATTCAAGGAGAACTTAAATTCTATTTTCGTTCACTTGACGTAATATTAATTCGAGAGTCGTTTTCGTTGTGCTAAAGTTAAAAACTGAACTGCCACCTCACGTTACAGACTCGTTCAATTTGTATCGAAAACTTTTTTTTATTTTGTTTCGTCTGCGTTTCTCTCTACTTCAACTATAATTTTGTTCCGCATGAATTGGTTCTACGACCTACCACAAAACTGAGAAAATAAAGACCACCTGAAGCACTCCATTCCAAACTAATTACTTCACAGATGCCATGCGCCACTACATACGATTGCATAAAAACAATGAAAACGTTTTCTATAAAAACCAATTTATATTGTAGAACTTCTTCTTCTTAATGCTGCTCGCAACCATATTCTATTCTGTTGGACGAATAGCTCGCAAAAATTCTGAATGGAAAAAATTGATTTCCAGAAATTAAATTTATTCTGCTCATTGATCAGACAATGACTTAGCAAAATTGTTGAATGACCGTTGCGAAGTTCAAATGAAGAAGTTTTTTTATTGGGACACTGCATAGGTAAAATGGGAAAATTCCGTGATGATTCAGTTCATCCGTATTGTTGCTAAGGGGCCATTCACATCGTGCGTGTACGCTGTAAAATGACAATTTTCGAGTCCTCCTTGCACACTTTCGCAATGAAAGTGAGGAACAGGTATGGCCAAATCTATGCCTAGAATAAATAGAATTTTGTGAACGCATTCATTTTAATATCATTTCGACATAAATTGTGAGCATGTTCAATATAAATCGACCGATTGGCCATACCTGTCCTTCACTTTCGCACGGTGCTTGAGAAAAGCTTTCGAGAGCTTTGAGCTACTTTTGAATTCCATTTACGGCTCAGTTCTGCTGTGAACTCACACACTTGGAATGTGTCAAATTTTGAACATGTTTCTATGAATTCAATTGTCTTCCTATTGTTCGATTTCAGACTCCAACGGAATGAGAAACTAATGGTTTTGCATCGTTAGTTTGCTTCGGAGGAGCTTTTGAGAGCTTCCTTTAGATTCCATTGAAATAGTGGAACTTGTCAGAGGATTACAAAAGAAGCTTTAAGCTTTCGAAAGCTCGCTCTCTGAACAGCAGACACACAAGTTCGATGCGTTGTAATTGCCTACAAAACGAATCCTATGAATGAATGTATGGATATTAAGCGATGGTATACAGAAGTCAAATCAAGCCTTAACTCACGCCGTCAGACCGACCGCTTCAGAATTTTGAGTGAATCGATGAAACGAACCAATGCTTTGAAAAATAAATTTCAACGCAGCGTGATATGAGAATACCGCGAACATCTCTGGTACAACGCTGCGTTGCGATGCAGATTTTGCGTTTCTTTCTGAATTTCGAGCGGACTTACGGCGTCAATAAAAAGAACATGTTTGGAGACACATAAGTTGATAAGAACCACATAAAATCACACTCAGTAATGTACAGTGTCAGTGCAAAAGTTATTGAAGCACATCACATTTTGTGTTAAGTAATCTCTCCATCAAGATTACGACATAGCAATGCATTTCAGCATTGGTCCAATCCATCTACCTTACGTACATCTTACCTTGCCCTGTTTAAAATACACGCTGAACTAGAATTTACACTGATTGGTACAATTGTTTTCGTTTCGCATCGATGATTGTGTGTGTATTTATCGTATACGAATTTGATACACTCCGGAGTCGTACGTACTAACATTAATTGAAAAAGTGTTGGAAATCTTAGCAACGTTTTTTTTCCGTCTTGTAAAAACCAACATTCTTCACATGAAACTTTGGTTATATTGAGAGAGAAATAAAAAAGAAAACAAATGAACGAGGCATTAAGAACCAGAAGTGGTTTCTGCACAATGAAAGGTTTCGCTGTCCAGTTCTGTACATTCAAGTTTTCATTTCAATAAATAAAAAAAACCAATGCAAGCTCTTCCATTCAATACAACACGCTCTCACTCTTTGCGAGTGTGTTATAAAGAAAATGTTTCCAAGGAAATTGTTGTGGACGCACCACACAACTAATGGATCGAATATCTATTTCATTTGGAATTCTTTATGAGCTCAATTTATGAGCACCGATGCAACTAAAAGTCTCTGTTTCGTATACCGGAAAAAATTCTCAAACAAAATGGAAATGTACATTTCTCCGTTTTAAATGGTAATAATGAAAACTGGTTAAGGGGGCATTGGCAATATCCAGTACATCATACTACCGCCGCCATATATACAATAAAATCAGTTAACACATGAAGAAAGTTACAATTCGAAGAACTTCATGCACTCTCATCAATAAGGAACTGAAATAACTCGTTTCACAATCATCGTTAATAATATACGCGATGAGTGTGCTCATCATTTTGGTTTTCCGAAGAAGAAGAAACCAATTCCCATTGTAAAATCATCATCGTCATCATGTGTCCATTTGAACTACCTGCGTTGGGGGCCATTCACAAATTACGCACGCACGCTTAAAATTTTAGACCTTCGAACGCCAATATTTATGAAGCAAATTTCAGAAATGTATGAATCATACCGAGGCCACTGGTTAAAAATCTGTGCCAACGATTCCATTTCCACTATTAAATTTAATGTTTTTGAGTTAGATTTACAATTAAAATATCTTTTCCAGCGACTTCTTACACTATACTCATTCGTTGAATCGAAAATTCCCTTGATCCTCACCACCATCCTTACAAATAGAACTCACAGTTTCCACGGAAAAGGGTACAAAAATGTGATTCTCTCTTTCACGTCGTTCCAAATTAAAAAATTTAAGTAAATCAAATTCAATCCAAAAAATTCCACTGAGTTTCAAAATTCCATTAAATTTCAAGAATTCCATTTCTAATTGAAAAAATGTCATCGGCGAGTCCCAAAAATTCCACCAGTGGTTACCCTCTCGAAGCGTACGCTTTTGTCAGACCTCCCCTTTACACTGTAAAGCGTTCGTAATTTGTGAATGGCCCCTATCTGAATGGCTACATTCATTAAATACTGATACGAATGAAACGTAAAGTCAGAACCGAAATTACTTAATATCAATTTAAATACAAACGTTCTCATTGCTAAGCGATGGACTGGACATGAATGTGTGATGCTGATGGTTAAATCGAATATTATTATAGTATCGTTGCAAAGCGCATAAATTTAGATTCCGAAATTGTGCTAAATGCAAACAGGTTTTTAATATTCATTTTAAAATATGCGCGATGAAGAAACAGGCTGTTGTCTTTGTATATTGAAATTTCTGATCATATTTATATTCCGTTATTGAATATTTTCTTGTGCACACACCATCGACCGTCATCGTTGTCAATTATTTAAGACTAGAACGCATTCTTCGTATAAATATTTACATCAAGGCCATACCCATGCTATATAAAACAGCTCAACGAATTATTTAATTGAGTATCGAATGTAAGAATGTACTCCACTTTATTCATTTGAAAAGATTGGAATGTCCACACTCCTACCATTTGGAAACAATTGACGGTCGATTAAGGTATATACGTGTGACGCGATGTGACGTGTGATTTTGAATGCAGAAGGTGTAGAAATATCATAGGAAATGAATTCTTCCTTGTTTAGACGGTTTTTTCTTCTTCTCTTCTTTGTGGTCTGTAACTGAACTGTAAAATTTAATTAACTGCACTGGAAATTTGCATTTTTTTACTCTATTCAAGAATCAACTTTCCGCTTCAATTGACCGGCTATTACTTTGGCTGACATTTGGACCGGTTGTTGTTAATAAAAATTGTTCTGTTCAAGAACCGGTCGTCCTTTTTCCTCAACATTTTTCTTGTTTTGGTCAAGCAATCAGAGTCGTAAAGTCGAAAATCCAGTCACACAGAGTACAATTGCCATAAATCCAATTGTGTAATGACTTTATTTGTAAATTGGAATACTCGGACTTGCTAATGGCGACTAGGTACATTAAAATAACCACTGAATTTTATGATATTATGACGAGGCGTGCAGTACACACGTATCTCTAGATATTTGCAATTATGCAACTGAGATTAGTTTTTGTTTGTTTACAATCATTTCAGTTATTATCATTTCCTTGGCAAAACTGTATAAAACGAGAAAATATCACGGGAAAAAATGTTGCAAATTCAAACAATTTGTTGTTTTCGTTTCTTCTCAGCAAAATACTCGCTTGAACATAGCTGATTTTCTTGCAAAACTTCATTTGCGGTTTGAAAAAAAAAAGTTTTCATAAAAGCAATTCAACGGTCGCTTATTTCGTCGTGTACAAATACACAAATTTGAAATTGCGAGAAGGCATTGGTAGTCTTTGTGTACATTTAGCTTTACCTCCTGCATCGTTAGCTTTGTGTAGTATTTTTCTCCAGCAAACTAATGAAGTGGTAGACTGTCTGTCGGTCTGAAGCCCTAACACTTTAAGAAAAACAATTTCCAATGAAATAAAAAAAGATTCTTTTCAGACTTGTCATGAAGTTTAGCAATTCATGTCATGCATGTCATTCTTCTGTGCACGGTTCGTTGGGGACACCAACTACTATGGAAGCTATGAAAAAACGCTTGGCAATTTTTGCTTTAACAAATAATAAGAATTGAACGTCTGAATTTGATCTTTAACAGACGACTAAGAATGCCCGGAACGAAATATTATGTTTGTCACAATAATTGTATTTGGCACGTAGAAAAAATTGTTGCAACAAACTTTCATATGTTTGCTGCGAGCATGTCATGTTATTTATTTCATGTTTGTAGCATAGCATAGTTATCCCATTATTAAGTTGTGGCATTATCATCGAACCTTTAACTTCTCTTGATCGAAGTATTTGCGATAGATTGAGTCAAAATCTTTTACTTCATTAGCTAAACATTTGCTTTACAAACTGAAATTTCCTGAGATTGTCGTTGTTGATAACATGGCGTTGATGGAACCGACCGTGAAACGTGGATTCACCGCATCTCTGTACTATTCACAGTACTTGATAATACGCTAGTTTTTACTTCAAATTTTTCATTATTTTACTCAAGTCACACATTATTTTCTCATAAAGTTTTTTTTTCTGTAATTAAAGCTGCATTTTATTAGCTAAACATAATCGCACAATAATGAAACTATAATACAAATGCAGCTTGCGGTACAACATTATATTCTGCGTAACCGCATATATGTTGAGGCATTTTAAGTAACGTAGAAAAACCGAGAGATAAAAAATGCATAGAAAATCGAAAATTAAATCGGCACTTTCTTTAACGTTTGTGTGTTATTATACACTTCCTATTTTACTCGCATGTGTAAGTGATTTTCCCATCCACAATCCACATGGTCGATAAACTTTAGCATACATTTCTTGATCTAATCAAATAACAAGTGCGGTAATACCCGAAGACAAAATATTACTCGGATATGGTCGGGTAGATTTCCTCTATTTCAACAAAAATAAAAATAATTCAAAGAAAACTAGAACTCTAAATGATATACCAGGATGGCATTGAAATTAGACGGCATACAGGGCACATACTATAATACGTTTAAAATGAAAAGTAAATGGCTGAATGTTAGGTTTTTCAGGTTAACTTACGCTAAATACACAATTTGTGCATATGTGTGTTGTTGTGAGCCTTTTGTATTCCTCAATGTAAGTTCAGAAAAGAACACGACCAACATGAAGTTGAAGGTTACAAAATACCTTTGCTTTACATTTTTATATATGGACACGGACAGTGGTTGAGTCACGATTAAACAGACTGTTGATGTTCAGTGTTCGTAGACCTTATACTCGCATGAAATGGTTCAATGGATGTGTCTCTTTGTCTGTGCATGTTCGCGGTGTTCCGCGAAAAGCCCTACATAGTAACATGATCATGAACAATATCTTTTAGGTCATTTCGAATGAAAAAGGGTTGAATGTTAAGAAAGAAAATTAGTCTGGTGAGAACCACAATCTTCTAAAACATTTTGTGTTGAGTTCTGAGTCTCGTTATACCTACAATTCGGTTCGTTCGGGTTTTCTTGTCGTCTTACATTTTTTTAGACCCGTACGATGTACGAGAGTCTCATGCCTTTACTCTTACGTTTGTAACACGTCGATTTCGAAACCCGGAGTAAGAGCAAACCTTCTGGGGTCACCCACCTAGATGCTTAGAGCTCATCACGATAAGTTGAGTAAAGCGAAACCAATCTTCGAAGATGAGCAAAATCGGTCGATCCGATCCAAAGCTATGGTCGAAATAGTGCTATTTTCGAGGTCTGGTCGAGGTTTCTCGCATGTATTACCGGCGGTATTGCTCGCAGTTCATAGATGGTGCAAATGGAAGGTATTGATTACACCAATCAAGGAAAAAAGTTTGTCGAAATCGGATCTTGAGTTCGGAAGTTAGAGCCCATAGAGTGGACCTAACTTGAGC
The DNA here is from genome assembly GCA_026413405.1 of Phytosciara flavipes. Taxonomy (NCBI): domain Eukaryota; kingdom Metazoa; phylum Arthropoda; class Insecta; order Diptera; family Sciaridae; genus Phytosciara; species Phytosciara flavipes. Next base: position 10,493 of record JANTFA010136257.1, read on the forward strand.
TACTCGGCTGTACAGTGAAGGTAGACTTTTTGTCGATATCTCGAGTAAATTTCATTCGATTTTCAGGATCTTTTTTTTTGTTTGAAAGGTATTGACGACCGTACGACCGATACTGTTTCCGGTAATCCAAGAAAATGGCCGCCATTTTGAATTTTAGTGGTCCACTCGTATGGGTCCGCCTTATGTTCTCAATTAATTACAGCTGAAACGTACCCATACATCACGCTCATGTGCCAATGAATGTACGCATTATATTAGCAACCAGAAAAGCAAGCGAAAATGTCCTCCAATTTTATTATTTATAACCAGCTTTTGTGCTGCAAAACAAAAAACCAATATGAGAACTAGGCCGAAAATTCATAACAAAACAATTTTATAACACACATTATGACTCACAGTTATAAAAATATGAATACCACCTCTTCTTAAGAGTTATATTGTGTGTGAGTGCATTATGCTAAACATTGTACTTTCATCTTGACTCTGTGTTCTTAATCTTGCGAGCAAACTACGCTAAAATCAAAAGTTATTCATTTTCAATCTTACTTGAGTATAAACATCGTTGACATTATTCGCTCTCAACAATGACTTCTTTTTCATTGTAACCAGTGACACACCTGATTTTTTGTTGTTGTCTTTGTTTTGTGTTACATTCGACGTAGAGGTAACTTAATTGTGGCATATTTCAGCCTATATCTGCGCTCTGCATGTGACAACTCTTTCACTTCCCATTCGATGTCTCCATTCGTAATGGGGAATTGAGTTTTATGTTTTGGAAGAAGTTAAAACGAACATTTTGGTTGGTATCATAAATGTGATATATCCGGTGTATGTTTGACATACTTGAGTTTCCGTTTCGTTAATTTTCATAAACGATTTTTAATTATTTCTTGTGTGCTGGTAATGATTGTACCTGTAAATACAATTCTCTATAGAATTCAAATTGAATCGATTCTCAACAACAGCCGTTCGGCTTAGTAGTCAAGTATATGTTGTGAATAGAATAAAAGTGGAACGCGTCTCAAGCCATATTTTGAATCGATTGTCTGATTTTAAATTCAAGGGAACATATATTGAGACCTTAGCCTTAGGAGTAATTTTATAATTGTTAAAGCTAATGATAATCTTTAACATTTTAACTGATTGATATACCATAGCATGTAAAATAGGTATTTATGTACCAAGTTGAGAAACAACCCAATAGCACAGTGGTTGACTCGTTTGCTTTCCACTAAAAGATTAAATTGCCAGTGCGAGTGTTCTTTACTCAACCGCAACAGAAAGAAAACCGATTGTCAGACGATAGTGTACGGAACACTACTGATTGAATCGGTTCAAATCTGATGTAGTTGGGTTCAGTGGTTTTCACACGGTTATCGGTGAAGACATTGTTGGGAGCCGCCGATATTCTACTAATTTCGTTTCTAGTACACCAGATGTCACTTGGTTTGTCGCACAGTTCACCACTGAGCACTGTAGAAACAATTCGGTATCCGCCTATGCTCCCTCACCGAGTAACGATGTTATTATAACATAAGTTGAGAAATGAAGTGGCTTTTGTGACTAGAGATGATGTTATCAAACGAACGAAATGATCTTGACATCGACAAGAACACCTAATTTCTCAACATGTTGCATGCAACGTTCTCTGCAACTAGCTGCGATACCACTGTATGAACGATCACTGCGGCTATATATCTCAATAGCCGAATGACTACAGTTGTTGCTCGATTAGTATCAGGCTTTGGTGTCGGGCGTTCGAGGTTTGATCAATGTAGCTCTTTTATTTTCGGTTAATGGTTTCATGGTTTCATAGTACTCAGTGACAAAAAGCAAAATATAGAAAACAGAGCTAAGCAGATCTCATTCGAGTGTCACCCAAATGACATCGTCCAAACATTATTGTGACATATGACTCGTATATTTGCCGTTGTGATTTTGACATAAATTTTGACTCAGTCGCTATTGTCCGTAGTGTGTTCTTTGGACTGAGGCTGTTTAGAATTGTCTTAAACTTTTATCCAAAATAAATTATCTTTCGCTGAATACAGCCAACGTCAATCGCATTTTTATTAGAAATTTGCTCCAGCTGATTTTCAGGTGGCCCACTGATACATACAAAACTGGATCTGCATGTTTTTATTAGTGTAACACGCGTAGTGTAACACGTGCGCGTTTTAGTTGTATGAGTGGACCAGCTGAAACGAGTTTCTTACGAAATTCGATTGACGTAATACTGACCGAAAGACTGAATACCATCAGTAAATCTTAACTTCTCCTTCCCATAAAGTATGAACGAAAATTCAAATTAAACAAACCGAAATTCTTTACAGGATGGGAACTACGAGGCTTAAGCTGTTACAAATATTTTGGCATCAAACATTCATGGGAAAAGGCTGC
>JANTFA010136268.1:0-12891 GCA_026413405.1 Phytosciara flavipes
TTTCTCATCCTAAAACCGTCTATTGCCTTGCACGAAGTAAGCCACGTTTTGCTTTTTCGGAATTTTCATTTATTTCAATTAGTAAATTCATTAAATCCAATGTGAGGTTATGTGTGATAGAAGACCGCCTTAAGCTACTAGAACTTGAAACTGGTATGTCGGGTATGACATGGACTGCGAAGTGCTTCATTAACCTTTCAGAATCGGGTAGTCATCTGTTATCGACAGTGACGACCAAAATAAGAGATCGACTCAGGATAACGTTCTCTTATATACAGAAATGTATGTTCTAACAAATGAAGTACAAGACCTCGCTTCGAAAAAATCGGAATACTCAAAAAAAATAAAGTAGCAGAGTTTCCGAATTTAATCGCGGTACGTCTGCCGTTTCTGAAAGGTTGTTGTGAATTTGTGACACAAAATTCTATAATAATTGATCGCCTATAAAAGGACATCCGAAATCATCGAGGAAGTATTCAACATGCTCCATTTGTTTTATCGTTTTCTAGCAAAAGCATTCACAACGAAACGAATACATCGTTCGCGTTTGAATTTCTCGAAACCAAGAAAGTTTTCCGTTCATCAATTTGGTTAAATTGCAACCAGTCAACGATAAATTTAATCAAATTCTTTGCATGAGATGGAAACAGATATCAAAATGAAATTTGCGATCAAAATCTATAAATTTCAGCAATAAATCAGTCAAATCAAATAAAACGAAATTAAATTCAGCGATAAAATTAATTAATCGAGAATGGAATCATCGCTGGGCCAGGCCTTCGTTGCGTTCCGTGCTGAAATCTATATAAGCTGAACAATATATATGGCTCTATACATCAGTGATGATGGAAGGTCTATACATCAGTGATGATGGAACTTGTTTTTTTCGTTGGAAAGTAATTCAAAACTCATATTACCATTACATGAACTAATTAATTAACTTTTGGGTTCAATAAATTATTATTGAAAACAATGGTTTCAGTGTGTATGAATACATAGCACTGAGCAGGCCCGGACTGGCCATATGGTCAATTCGAGGAATTCCCGCAAGGCCTTTTCGTTTTTTTGTATGAAAAAATTCAACTTGTGCGCCTTTTGCAAATTGGTTGCATTGATCCCCCGATGGGTTTTTTTTCGAGCCAGTCCGGTACTGGCATTGGCGTATATTTTACGACCAATACATATATCCACAGAGCACCCAGTTGTAGTATTTGTGTATAGGCGGAAAGCACAAACTTTTTTTTTCTTTATTTTATTGTAGGCAGATGAATATCCGGCGCCCGACTATTAGAATTTACCAATGTGTAACGAATATTTTAATGTAATAATCATACCCAGATAGTCATGCAGTTTCGATTCATTATATTTCGATGACTCGCTGTCTGTATGAGTTTCGAAAGAGTGATACAGTCCATGCTATAAATCATTTTTGTGATCTCAATGGAATTTTTTTCTTCGAAAGCAAGATAATGGAAAATGTTACGATGATTTAACCGAAGCGTTAGCAATATTTTCAACTTTTCTTTTGGTTTTTTTTTCATTTCTTTTATTGTTGGGAGACATTGTTCATAACACTGAAAGTACAAGAATGGACAGAAATGAAGACGTTCGAATACGAACAGATATTCTAAGAATTAGAGTCGCGTGCACAGACACGAAAAATGGATAGAATTTTCTGACGAGAATGATTTTCTTTGGAATCTATTTAAAATATTTGTTCTGATTTTGGCTCACAGCCAGCAAATATTTAGTTTTCCATGAAACATATACGGCGGGGTAGAGGAATTTCGCAATGACGCGATTCACAATAGCAAATTTTCCTTATACGAAAATCATTTTGTGAGTGACGTCGAATGGGCGCAAAATTCCTAGCAGCCGTAGAATTAGTATTTCATGCCCTAGATTCATTCTTTGCCATAAGCCTCATGGATCTTGAGATCCTAGCACCAGGTCATCATAAAACTGATATTAGCAAAGTCTGCAATTTTAACCGGGAATTGAATTGTCAGAAATCTCTACGTACCAGAGTAGACGCAATGCCAAATGCATCAATTCCAAAAACTTTCCAATTTGAAACCAGCCTGTTTCCTAGTAGCCTCAATCTGCAACCCCAGATGTAGTCTCAGAACAAAAATGTGATTATATCAACGAATTAACGTGTAGACAGATGTACCATCGTCAAGTAACAGTAGTTGTCAGCTTGACATCCGCCTGCTTTCTTGAGTAAAATAATGAAAGTGTTTACAAGAAAGCGGCAGCCTGATGTCAAGCTGAGAAGTTCTCATTGAGAACTAGTGTCACCTGGGACGTTAGGTAGTACGGAATAAGAATGGGACTCCTAAAAATGACCGCTGGGAATAAGAAATTGGCAAAGTTGAGCGAATGACAGGTTACGTTGGAATCAGATTCTCGATCAGGCCAGGGCCCATATTAGCAGCTGCAGCGCCAGTAAAGTAAAAGTGAAGTAAATTAGTCGGTTTTTTGATGCCGAACTTCCTCAGAATTTCAAAAGGACAAGCACGTCCTAAGCAGAAATTCAACTGGAGAGGCTCTTAATTTCCCGGCTCAAATTGCAGATCTTAAGGTGTAAAGAGTTTAATGCACTGTCAAAGGATCAATCTAGAGTGTGGACAACTTGCCTCTTGGGAAAACCAATTGCAAAAAAAAGGACAACATGACCATAGAACTACCCAAACTTCATGAGTTATCTAACCAAAGTCGTACGAAGATTGAGTCCCGAGATTTTCCTCAGTGTGTGTATCAACAGCACATCACTGTCCACGTGTAAGCTTTTATAAGCACAACAAAAAAGTTATTTTAAATTAAGGCAATTCGAAATGTGTTGAAAATGTTCGTATGAGTCTGCGGATGTAGTAATTATTCATGGTTTAAATTTAAACTTCTTTTTTTCCGAATACAAATTTTACGAATGCAATTTGTGTTCAACTAACCATGCAGTTTTTGATTAAATCATTCACGATAAAAAGTCAGTCCATTTGTAAATCAAATATTTACATCTCTGAAATGTCGTAAAATTTGTCCAGTTTTTTTTCGGTTCTGAAGTTCTGAAGTCGCATAGAAACAGCTCAATAAAACGAAACCATTTTTATGGAACTTGTTTGCATTCAGGCAACATAATTCAATTGAATATATATCAGCAGTTCTCATGCACTTTAAAGAAAGTCTATGAAAGACATTCGAAAAATAGTTGGTTTTATACAAACATCGAGCTTGCATAGGTAAAGTTCTTATCGCGTATGCCTATCGACACAATAAATGGGTTAACGCACTTATCAAGTGGTATCCTTGAACCGATGTGGTTGACTGTATCGTTAATAAACATGAAAATAGTTTTCGTTTTGCATGCTTCACAATGGAATAATGGGGCAATTTAATATAATTTCAACGCGGCCCTGTCTTCAATTTCTTTAAGAAACAGGGCCATTTTAGTGTGGTGTTACCTTGCAGCACGACTAAATTTTCGTTGACATTGTCAAATCTACGGACAATTTTGATTGCTCGGTTAGAGTGTTCGATGAAAATTAATTTCCTCGAACAAACGTTCACAGACATTTAGCAGATCGGATCCTTCTCGGAATAGTAAACATTAAAATGTTCGTTCCAATTCATCTGTAGCACCTCATCATTACAACTCTATTACCATTATCTACCTCTACATTGTTTTTATTGCTCCCAGTTGTGTTGTTTTTACACGTCCAACCTTGAAAAGTGGTGGGCGCGCGCGATTTGTTCAATTAACGCACATTGCTCCATTTCTGTCAATGGCATCCATCCAATTCACTCGAAAAAAAATGTTTTAATTTTACGAATTTTATTTTCAGACAGCCACATCAATATCGAACAAGATAAAAGCAACATCTAGCTATAGAGATTCGTGTGTTTTGGCGGATATACACAGCGTGTGTCATCTTTCGTTTCGGTGAAGTTCAAATATTTACTGCAGAAGCATTAGGAACTAATAAAAACCAGCGCAAAAATAAAACGTTACACATTGAAGCGAAAATAATGACTTTCACTGCGGTAAAGGTTTTTTTTGATGATTATGCATGCAACCCTTGCAACACTGCACTCTCACAGCATCCACAGAAAGAAACAGCAAGATTTCAGATCGAGATTTTTTCTTGATTAGTTCTTGATATACCCCCTGCGAAAATGAACATTTTCTATTCATTTCCCATGAATTTTTATGTCAAATACAACGTTCGCATGTGGCAGACAGTGTAAACCAGACTTACATTGGGTGCTGCTACGTAATTCATTAATTCGGAAATAGTTTTATGACAAAAGAAAATCACTGGTTTGTCTTTTGAGCAACCTGCTTCGGTAACGATTTTTCGACAAGTGTAGTTACATGTCTCGCCTTAATCTTGGGCTCTACACATTTCGTAAAGACAGATTTTTTGCTCAAAAACACAATTGTGAGTTTGCTTTTATCACAAAGTGTGTAATGAATTACTTTCGGAGCATCTAATGTAAACTGCTATATTACTCGTTATAAGTCCTTGACCTTATGAAATGAAAACTATTGCATATTTCATCAGGTAATGATTCAGTTCCCATGGGTGCAGCGAGTAAAAGTATTTCCGCAAATTGGTGTAGACGATTACTGGGCACCTTAGAGAAACATAGTTCTTTAATCATCAAAATTTGAAAGAACCAAATTTGCACTGAATATGGTAGCTAGCATTGGAGGCTGCGAAACTTATCAAAAACAGTTCGCAAAGCAAGTGGCTCAAAAATACAGAAGTGAATTTTCTTATGTCATCAAATTGTTTCCGAATTAATGAGTTACGCAGCAGCATCCAATGTGGTCTGGTTTACTGTCTGCCACATGCTAAAGTTCAACTTCACATAACAATTTATGAGAAATGAACCGAAAATCATCTATTGATCATTTGAGCAGGTGACATATTGTTATGTAATGCCCAACTTTCGCATGGGGGCAGGTAGTAAAAATATTTTAATGATGGCTAAGTAAGAATGACAGAAGGTCCAGGTAGCTCAATCGGTAGAGCGTCGGACTCACAATCGACTCTCGGCAGAGACATTGTTCATACGGTTTTTCCTAATCATTAGGATGATTAGTCTTGGCTGTAAAGCTTCATGCTCGTTGAGCTCTATCGACAGCAAGGTTTCAAAATATTAGAAATAATACAAAAAGTGATATCTCGTGGATGGTCACTTTGACAGAAAAATTGACAATGGACAATGAGTAACTCCATCTATCGGGAACAACAATAAACAGTACATTTGAAATAAGCGGAATATCACCAGCTGAACAATGGGCCCAACGGTGGCCTCTGTACGAATCTTACTCCGGTAAGATGGCCGGAGTTAATTAAAAAGAGAAGGTTTGCCCTTACTCCGGGGTTCGAAATCGACGTGTTACAAACTTAAGAGTAAAGGCATGAGACCCTCGTACTTCGTACGGGTCTAAAAAAAAGAATGACAGATAAGGGGTCATTCATAAATTGCGCATGTTCTAAATGGGGAGAGAGGATGACGTTTCATGCATTTTATAAGTTTTTTTTCATACATTTTGGCATACGCGGTGGTAGGTGCGGTCTGGAATTCCTAATTTGTTGTGAATGGTAGAAATGATTCCGCTAATAGAAAGAGGGGACTAAAAGGCCTTTATAATGATTGTGCCTTTTTTTTAAAATATATTCCTAAGATCTTCTAAGTTATAACTCTTGGCTGTCTAGGTAGTCAGCCGAATGGTTGATAAAATCAATTTCTACAGTTCTCATTTCATTATACGTTAATTAGAGTGTATACGCGAGATACATTACAAGCAATTTATACAGTAAATGAGAGCCGCTGTTATAATTCATTTAAAATGTTCGCACAAAATGTATTTCAGTGAAGATATTTTTAGAAAATTGGCTCTAGATCGTCGTTTTCACGCTGCTTACATTTGAATGTTTTTTGTTTTTTGCTTTGCAGAACGAAGACATTGAGCAAGATGGTCTAGGTGTTTTCTGTTATTTTTTTTCTTTCGAAACAGTGGACGCAATAACAACACGAGTGCTAAAAATGTAAACAGAAAATAAAGAGACTTTTGACACCGCATTAAAAACTCGAGTTTTTAATGTACGAAATTTTCATCGACTAATAATCACATTTTAGACACGGATATCGTACCCCCGTCGAATGTAAATATTTGCTTCGATAAAGTAAATTCGGATTTAGTGTAATGTTTATCATTGTGTGTTTACTCGTGAATCTCGGATCCGATGATATAAATATTACATTAATGCCCGCCGAGTACTTTCGATTGAAGAAGGTCGTTATAAGAAATCGATGTAAACAAGAAACAAATTCACCCAACAAAGAATACAGATTGACGATGAAATGTTCGCTTCTAGTTTGTTGACATATCAAAACGTAGTTGAGTTGTGTGAATGTTCTTATTTTTAACACTGTGGCTGGATCGACGACCGGGAAGAGTTCCGTTCCATAGCATTTCGAAATAGAAACTTTATTACCAATCCATAAAGATGATGTATGGAGAGTTCTTAGAGAAGGTTTCGGCGTTGGAAAGTGAAAAACCGATAATTCACAGTACTCTTAACATTCCACAAAAAAAATTCTTGCGATGCCTCAGTTTTTCTTATTCGGAGAAAGAAAAATAGAAAATAGATTTACGACATCAACGCCTATTTTTGGAGAAATTCGTTCATGAAATGCCGATCGAATCGCAGGCAATTTAAAGTATTTTCGTGTTTCTTTTAACAAAGTCAGAGGCGTGACTCTCTGTTGTGACATGGCCATGCTGAATCTGTGACGGAGATTTGATTAATTACTGCTTACTGATCTAGTGACTGTGATTATGAATTTGGTCTTGGTGTTTGACTAATTGATTTGAATCTTTCTATTCAAAAGAGGGACTCGTTTCAATGTGAATTTGGAAAACGAACTCACCATACGCTAAATACGATTAGAGGCGGCCGGAGTCATTGTGAATTTTGACTCTTCATTCAAGCCATGTGTACAGGTCATAATTTGAGTTTTAAGTGAAGGAGCGGGACAATATCCTCGAAAATCATGGGTTGAAGTCAATCAAAGACTGAGTGATCCGGAAGGCCAATCGCCAGACATAACGATTGACGGAAACGTCATGCCAAAACACACCAACTTCAAGTATCTTGGCTGAGCAGTCAATAAGACTGAGAACTGTGACGAAGACGTAAATCATAGGATTATAGCGTGAACTGACGGAAATGGCAACCAAATTCAGATGTAATGGGCAACAAGCGTGTGGCACCAAATGACGTTACGCTGTTAGGGTTTGGGGGTTCAAGGGAACGTGACGGTCCTAATAAATTTGGATCAAAGTTGACTCATTTTGCGTATGGAGAAGTGGAGTCGACTTGAGGTCTATAAAATAGCGTGACGTCATTTATAAACGGCCCCTTAAGGGCAAAATCTACACGACGAGATCTGTGCTCACATATATGGTTCAAAGTGCTGGACTATGTATGAAAAGTTTGGCAAAGATCTGACACCAGTGGAGATGAAAATGTGGCGCGACTCATGACTCTACCAATTGAAATGGGAACTTGAAAATCAAGAAAATTTTTGAACACATTGTCGTTTGCAGAAATAAAGCGAAAGAGAAGAAGAAATGAATAAGTGGATCAACTGTGTTGCATAGAGGTCATCTTCACACACATTCTATAAACGTTGCTGCTGAGCAACGTCATCTTCCTATCATTTCTCTGCTTTTAAACGTTGCGTTAAAAAGACCTGCTCATCACACTAACGGCGTCAATTATTTTATTCCAAACTCATATATTGCTTAATGTTTGAAACAGTAGTCGAAGCCAATCACAAAACTTTCTGTTGTCAGTATTAGCAGAAGAAAGAGATGCCATAAAGACAACAAATTGAGTCACCCTTCCCAATTCCTTCACTATAAAATAATCTCATGTCAGAAGAATAGTTTCATCATCAGTTCGCTTATGATTTGAATGAAAACGAGTAACCACAAAGCGAACCTTCCAGTTTCAATCAATCAATGAACTTGTCCTTCAATCATACTTAGGACAATCACTAGCTTCTTTTGTGCTGTATAGCAACGAACCGCTTGAATTGTTCGAGCGTCAGGGTCGGATTGGTTACGAAATGTCGATCATGAGGAATGTAAGAAGAATTGCCTGAATGGATAAGAAAAGCCGTGAGGAAGAAGCGATTGAAAGAAATGAGCAGACACGTGATTGTGTCCATGTTGTCAATATACTGCGATGAGTCCGGGCCTGTCGTACGCACACATTTTAATAGTCTTGACGGTCGATTAATATATTTGCTGAGACAAGTATTAGGTGAAATGATAAATAAAAGAGACAAGGGGACAAAACATAATAAAAATCCAAATCCACAGGTGAACCGCCCGGCCCGGTCGCCTGTGTAGATCACTGTTTTTGATAGACATTAAATGTAAGCCACACAAACAGAGCATATTTACAACGAACCCATTGTGTTGGTACACGTAAAAGTGGAAAAGAAAACTTTTTTCAATTGTAAATAGTTCGAGGCTCTGAGATTGTGGTTACACGTAGTCTGTAGAATAAGAAAACGAAGAAGACAAAAAAAACTCGAGCATATTCTGAGTGGTTTTTCATATAAAAGGTACGGTTTTGCGTAAACGTCAATACAGACGGAATTTAATCCAATTTTTAAATGCGTAAATGTTGTGCAAACAACCGTCCGCGTTGTTGTTTCTTTTCTTCTTCTTATTCTCCTCCCATTTGTCAGACTTTCCAGCTAAAATTAAACGAACTTTCGCACATTAAATTGAATCTAAATTTGACTTAATTCGCATGAGTGTTTATTCTATGGCTTAATAAAAATCCATCATGCGGCGGCCAATGTATCCCAGAACGAACGAACAACAAAAACAATAATAAAAAATGTTGGATAGCGTTTTGTCACACTACGGCTGGTGGATGTTGGATATGGGCGCACAGAAAACGATTCATTCAAAATATTTTTGAAAAGATAAATTAGTGCACGTCACATCACAAAGATTTCGTGGAGTATTAACATGAGCACCATGGTCTTAAATAAACGCGTTAGCATACAATTCATATTATTCCTTCGTCTCAATGTCTAAATTTAATTTATTATTTCTACAAGATCTAGACGCATAATTGAGTGAGTGAGTGTGTGTGGATCTACGTGTGTCAGTTGCGATTGGAGCATCGAAAAGAATGAAAATATTTTTCTCGTCTTAAAAAAAAACACATTTTATGAAAACATGAATCAATTATTTAAAAAACAAAACGCACGAAATAACACCTTGCCTTGTGTTTATGTAATGGAAACAAAAAAATTGTTATCACAACAACAGCAGGGCTTTGCATCTAGCTTACATTTCGTAAAGTCAAGAAAGAAAAAAAATTCAACTTCCGATTCAACTTCCGGTCCGGTGAGGCAATGCATAAATATGTAAACAGAATGAAAATGCACTGAAACACTAAAATTATTCACATACACAATATTCAAACGAAGCTACGAAGCTACGTACTACAGTCCGAGACCATCAATGTCAGTACACAAACGCAAAAAAGAAGAGAATTTATTGAAAACCACAAACAACAAAACTCTTTTGTAACTTTTCGCTTTTATAAATGCAACTCGCATTCAACGTTTACGAATAATTTTTTGTTTTTGTTTTAACATTCAATTAATAACGAACTCAACTCGTGCGCTGAGTGACAGGTTATAATATCGATATTGTCTATTATGCCGCGGCGACGTCTTCTATTGAACTGAATTGACAGACAAATATTACGATGAATGTGCCTCAGGCGAGAGCTTTAATTGAGAGAGAAGCTTTCCGCTTGTTGCGTGAGAGTGGATTGAGAGTGTGTGTGTGCTGTTTTCTTTTGTTGTTGTTTTGTTTAACATTATGATGTGCTGCAGTCTGTGCATTTTTTTATTGTTTGAATTTTAATGAAAAAAAGTTTTGACGAGTTATTCATACTTTTGTATGTACTGAGTCTGATGTGATGCATTGAGTAACTTGGTTGCATTATTTTTATGAAAGAGAGGCCACTAGTAGAGAAGGGAATTCGATTGATTGTAGGACCGCACCTCGAAAGAAGATTTTGAACCGATAAATACAATTTATAATCACCCAAAATCTTCTCTGAATCCTAATTTTCGGGGCCTTGACCTGACTTGATCGCAAAATTTTTCAGTCCGATTCGGGTAAAATATCGAGCTAGTCGCACCTGATCTATATGAAACTTTCGGGTTCTGGCGTCAAGTTCAGGCCAAGCCCAAAATAAAATTCAGGTAAAATTTGAGCCAAACAATTTCAGATTCGGGTTGAGACTGATGAAATTTTAGTTCAACTTCGGATCATGATCCGGTTCGGATCAGTTTGAATTAGAACAAATCATCCAATCCAGTACGAACCGCTAATAAACAATCAAATTTTGAGGATACTCATCTGTTATTGACAATGATGACAGTAACAAACGGTTGACTCGGTATAGCATTTCTTTATATACAAAAATTTATGTTTTAACAATGAAGTAAAAGACCTCGAATAGAACAAATCGAAATTCTTCAAACAAACGGAGGAACAGATTTGCCGAATATAATCGCAATACGTTTACGTGAACGTTTCTGCAACGTTGAAAATTAGTTCAATATCAATCGATTCAGCTCGCTTGAAGACCATAGGAAACCACTCAAAAAAGGACAAACAAAGCACATTTTTACTGATTTCCTTTACTCCATATTGGTTAGACTTCCAAGACTGTATACAGTGAAAGTAGCGTCATCCGCAATTTTTCAGATCAATGGTTTCTCAACACAGTAGTATACAGCCTTGTAGACTTCAACCTAGCATACACAATCTATCGGTTCGATACTTTGTCACAAAACACAAGTCCGCAAACGAATAAAGGTTCATTCGACTACTATGAAAGTATGTACAGAGTAGGACCCTCTTTGGCATAAGTAAAGTAGTCTTTTAGAAACTAGCTATCTGTCATACCCACATCGATGAACAGACGTGAAATGGGTTGGAATGGCTCCATACCATTATGATACAGGTGCGTTTATATTCTGACTGTAAAAAAATGACATGGAATTTTCCAGGGAGTTTGTCGCATCGGCATAACGCTCTAAAAAGTCCACTTAATTCGGGTAATGGTTGTGGTGTGTTTTGTGGCTGAAACGGTGCGTGCACTGAATCTGAATGACACGCTTGACGCGTACGACCCACTACCGGACGAGTTATTGATGGCAGTAGGAAGGCAGCCATAATTTAAATGTTGACTGGGAAAATAATGAAGAATCATAAGATCTGTGCTCCAAGATCATTTCTGGTGATCATCTCCTGATAAATCTAATAACCTGAGAGATATCAATTCCGCGCCAAGCTTTCCTCAGATAAGAATAGCTAAATGCAAAAAGAAGGCATGAGAAATTAGTGAAAACGAAAATTCATTGAAATAACTTTGTTTCAAGTAGTAAGCCGATTGTTCTTCTTCAAATGAGGTGAGCAAACAACTAACAACACATCGGAATCGAAAAATAATTGGATATCACGTAATTCGGATCGCTTAGAGAAAGCAATGTATTAGCACAATTTATTAGGAAAGAAAATAGCGGGAAATGTTTGAAATTGTTGCTGATTTCCAATATTGATTAGACTTCCAAGACCAAGGTTGCGCAACATAGGATGGATTGTGTATGCTAGGTTGAAGTCTACAAAACTGTGGCGGTAGCACAATCCCTCAGTTTTTCAGATAAATGGTGTCCCACCACTTCTGATGATTTACACACACACAAATTCATCTCATCATCGCATAGGATGGGTGGATAGGTGAATTTTTATATGAAGATCCACCATTTTATTATCAATTGTGATGTGTCAGTCAACATACGTTCTTAGTGGCAGGAGGAAGGCTACCATGATTCAAATGACGACTGGGAAAGGAAGGAATCATGAGATCTGTGCTCCAAGATCATTTCTGGTAATCGTCATGCTCTGATAAATGTGAAAGCCTGAGAGATATCAATTCCACGCCTAACTTCACCTCAGATAAAGTATTAGCATACTTCGAGGCGTGGTTCGGGAGTCGCACGTTATGATGCATGACACGTTACCTACAGATAACTTCTATGCATAATGTTCTTCTTCAAAGAAGGTGCGCGAACAAACAAACGACTAAACCACATCGGAATCGAAAGAGTATCTGATTTCAGAATGCCATAATTCTCGAATAAAAATGAAAATGATGTGCAATCATTAGCGATCATTTTCGAATCGAACGATCGTTGACATTGAACTTAATTAGCATTACGATGATGACATAACTGTAAAATTAAGATTAATACTCCTGCTGCAATAGGATGCATTTCCATTCAATATGAACACACAAATGCGTTCAACTAAATCACATCAATCGTATCACCTAATCTGCAGCCGAGCTGGGGACGGCAATCAACATAATTCGAACATAAAAACGAATAAAGTGCATTTTCATTATGCTCATTTACATATCTGTGTATTGTGGGCGACATGATGACTGGCACTGGAGCGCAGCACGCTTGCCGCACAAGTTTTTAAATCAAAATTGAGAATGAAATAAAATTTAAATTTTATGTTAGACGAACACTGTTCCCTTGTCACTCCATATAATACTTAAATTGGACCTGTAAAAACCGCATCGTGTAACAGAGAGATAGCATAATGTAAAAACCGAAATTATATGACTGTTTAGTCGTGTAGTTAGGCGTATTAATAACACGACTACATTAAACGTACGTACGTGTGTAGGAAATTCAATAAAAATAAATTTTCCATTTCGCCTAATTTTTTAATTGAAACGAAACATATGGTCGAAC
>JANTFA010136290.1:2151-12888 GCA_026413405.1 Phytosciara flavipes
GATGCAATACAACGTTGAACTCCTTGCATGTCTCCATGATCTGTCTGGATTTGAGGAATTGAAGCGTTTAGGTGCTCATATTTCTTCTCAGATGCTTCCAAACCCCCACAAGACCTGATTTGCCCTGAAGTACTTACAGTTACTTTCCAATGACGCTCATCACGAGACCCTGTACACTACATGTACCATAGGAGAAATGTCCATAAGAAAAATGTATGTTTTCAGTTTTCGATCACCTTTCACCAGCGACTTGAGAGTCGAGGATTTGTGAAAAAAGGAAGGGTTTGAATTCTAGAGCCAAATACCTTTAACATATCAAAAATTCCAAAAAGTGTGTCCGATTCCAGTAGACTGTTTTTCAAAAAATATCTCTAAGAAACTTAGGAAATGCAAAATAGTATATTATGTCCCAAGGACCAAAAAGGTGTCAAAAAGTGACACAACCCGGATAAAAAATGAACAACTGGAACAAAAAGTGACCCTACTGGGATAAAAAAATGAACGAAAAAGAAAGAGTGGCCGTTCTGACTCTCTATCTGTTGAGAATGTGACATTTTTGGTCCGCTTGGATAAAAATTTAATTTTTCATTGTTTTACACTGGTTTAAGATGTTGTATTGATGGAAATAGCGTTATTAGTTCTAGCTTATAGACAACCTCACACGTACTTGCATTAAATGGGTGTTTTTGTCACACTATGTGGCCTTCAAACACACTCCGTTCCTCACTTCTAGCGACAAAACAACCCTATTTCGCAACGTGTTGCGTAAGTTGCTATTCTGCTCCCATTTGTGTTGTTCTATTCATTTCTTTTTCTTCCTTAAATTTTATTGAAATTGATTTTCTAAAGCAATTTTGTACTGTGAAGTATCATCATCTACAATATGTCATTGTTTCCAATCTGTTAGCTGTTCCTTATAGCCATCAACGCCAATAAGAGAAAATCAGTCTGCTAAAAAAGAATATAATAAACCGACTACCAACCCCTCTATTTCATTTTTGTTTTAGCGATAAAAATCTATTACTTAAATTTTCCATTATATCTAAGTTGAGATGACCACTCATATGAGATATATCCAACGTAATGGATATTTATGATATGACATTTAGTCTCGGTTCTTTTTATTAGTTTGATATCTCATTTTTTGACATATTGCACGTTATTTCAGCTCGAGGGTTTATTTTTTTATATTTCGTATACTTCTTATCCTAGGATATTACGATTTATGAGTTTTTTGTTGTTTTATTTGTTAAAGAAGAAAGATTATAAGAAACGCGCTTTTTCACATGTTGCTGGTATATGGCATTTGGTTTCATTTTCGTTGACGAAGTTCTATCCCTTCAAAACAGTTACAAAATATGTTTTGTTTTCGGATCAATTCGCTTTGAGTTTAAGCACTAATACATGGTTTATCTAAAAAATATTTTTTTGAAAGAAGTGATCGCTTATTTTGGTGAATTTTATTCCTATTGATAGTGTTACGGGTATCACGTTTTCAATTTAACCGTTCCAAACTAAATGAGAGGAGATACGGATAAGTATGATGATCGAAACAACCAATGAATGCAAAAAAACTTGTTATTCTCACTCGCTGTACGTTGGCGATTTGGTTCATTGTGCATTTTTGCAACACTAAAACGGACTCTAAGCATCAGTATTTACTGACGGACTCTAAGCATCAGTATTTACTGTTTAAAATATTACTTTTGAATACAAAAGATCATTGGACTGGTAGAACAGATCTTGCACTGTTTAAATTGAAAACAAAAGAAAATTCAGTTCCTTTTCTAATCATTTCATTTCAATTTTCCGTTTTTCAAAATAAGAGTGTTCATGCTAATTAAGCAGTGCTATGCCAATGGATATGCGACACGACACATTCTCATCTCTGCTGTTGTTAGATCTCTTCCAAACTTTTCATACATAGTCCATCATTTACCACCGTTGCGTCGGAAATTTCTTTTTGCTGATTTGGCATCAAGGGGTGTCCACATAGGGTTTTCCCTTACTCAGGAATTAGAATTCGACGTGTTACAAAGAAAGAGTGAAAGCATGTCTAAAAATGGGACTCAGACATACACAAACTAACGAAGTGTTAGGGATGATCGATTTTATTGGTAGAGTTGGTACGACTAGGAGTGGCTTTTGGTATAAAGGGCTCAATTTTGGGATCCAGACAGGTTATTAGAATTTCAGAAATTAATTTAGGATATGAAAAGGAGTTATTCGTTCATATCTAGAAATGCGTTGGTTATAGCGGGTTAGAGTGAGACAACGCGCATTTTATGTTTCCCTCCATACTATTTAAAGCCACTAATAGGTGAATTCTACATTCCCCTTAAGTTATCCCTCAATTGTTAGATTTTTAATTTGAAGAAACGTTTGAACCTACTTAGTTATCGGTTCATTTCTTTCGTCCATTCATTGAAACCATTCAAATTGTACAGCACGAAGTACTCACTGCGCGAGTTACATTGAAAACATGCATTCCATTTAGGGGAAGGTTAAAAAGTGAAGAATAAGAAGATACATTATGCACTAAGGGGACAATGTGACTCTTTCGATTTTACTTGACGTTTGTATAAAATAGTTTTTTTTTTCATTCGCACTATGCATAAGAGCACGAGTGTTGCAGAAGCTCAGCTGTACCTCTTGGTAGATGTTTGAAAGGTATTCATAATTAAGGAAATCATTAATCTGCAAGCAAGTTTTAGCTTGACAGTCTACATTGTAAAAAATCGTAGTCCTAGGAAAGTAATTTTTTAATTGAAAAGTTAAAATCACAACAAGAAACTTATTGCAACCGTCTCGGTCTTCTATCAAAAATTTAACCTGAAACAAACCACTTCGAGACATATCGTTTGTCTGCCTAACACTTCAAACACGTACAGAAGTAGCAGGCAAAAATCGAAGGGTGTCTGTTTACATTGTACATCATGTACGCATAGAGATTGATTCGAATGACCTACTAGTGATGATATTGATTTTTCCCTTTTCTATTTGCAACGGGTAACTCACCCTTCATTAACTTTTTCGCTTTTCGGTCTTTTGTATAATATGAGACGTTTTTTGAACGAGCGAATGGTTTTTTTAGTTTCTTGAATTGATTTAATTATTACATTTCTCGACAGACAACAACCTACTGTCTACAAAGAGGATCTTTCAGTGAAACTGAAGGACTTATAACAAACGAATCCTTTAGCCAATCACAGGCATCCCATCAAATTTTCATCTTGACATAATCGACAAGTCGAACAGTTTTCTTGAAAAAAAGTCGGACAAGCCTGACATATTTCAAAAATCAAATACCGACGTGAGACACGCACTGGGAAACATTTTTTGTCTTGCCGGTCTTTGAAGAACCAAATTCTAAGAAAAGGGAGTTAACTTAATGGCTAATGAGAAATCGAGAAAACAACTTTTCGTTTGTATGGCTGTCCCACAAGATACACTGGCGGTTTTTACCCTTTTGTATTGCGGGGATATTCACAAAATAAAAATTGCGAATTGGTTTTGGCCTCTCAAGTAAAATGAGTGGGCTGCCAACGTTTTTTGTAAACAAAGTTTGTGGACTGAACTGAAGACAGGGCATCGGGCTTGTGTGAACATTTTTCAGAAGGCTGGGCTGTCCAATCATCTCAAACGCCACCCATTTTTTATATTTTAGTCTTGGTTTGATACAAAATTCGATTCTCGCATGTGAAAATAAAAAATTTACAAAGTCGGACAATGTAGTGAAGGTCGGATGACCGTGATGCCTGCAACCAACTAATTTGTCTAAGTGGATCTATACAATATTGTGAGGGAGCAGCTCTGGCTTTAAGCAAAGCGAACACGAATTGTTCAATTTAACAATTCCTTTGTCCTCAAATCTTTTTTACTTTACCAATGTTAAATGCAATACATCGCATCTTCATTTTAATTCACGCCATACACTCATTACACAAAAGAAATTCTTTTCATTTTTCCGACTAATAACCTCCGCCAAACAGCCAAAAAACCAACTCACTTAATATTCCATGATTATCGAAAAAATGATGTTCGTTCTTTCTCTGAAACATATAAACCGACCCTATCGCATCCATACAAATTCGTCAAAAATCGAAACGGAGAAAGAGAAAACTTCCACAAAACCCATAAAAATACATCATAAGACGAATGGATGTGTCTTGCATAATAGAAAAGAAGAGGGTTAAAAAGTTTAATAGACATCCCGAAGAAAACAAACCCCCCCTTTACTCGACTGATGCCGAAAACCTATCAAAGTTATTGATAATACACAAAAAGTGATTTGTTTTCTAGATTTTTTTTTGCTGCCTGCTATTTCCTCACATTTTTTTCGCTTCGTTTTGGTATATATTTGTTGTTCGACATTATATAACTTTTCGGTGGGACTTAAAAGTTTTCATCAGTGTTTTGTGTATGTTCAATTTCTCTGGTTGTGGAGAAGCTTGTGAACGACTAAAAAAAGGAAAATTGAAATTTTTATGAGTTGTGTATAACATAAATACTTATCAATATTATATGGATGGATGGATACGGATCTAATTCGTGATATGTATTGGCATCAGTGTACGAAAATGGATACAGATTGGTTTGATGGATAAATGTAACTGTGCTTTTGGGAGGAATTATATGTCACTTCTTCATAGAAGAATGATAATAATGTCATCGTGTTGTTGTTCTATTTGAACGCTATTCTACAACGCTAATATCGAGAATAAATTGAATTTTAGATTTGATGTTGAACCACTGGTCAGGCGTAGAATTAACGCCCGACTATTCTTTGCCTTTGTTTGGTGGTTTTGTTGGACCCACCTGATATAGCGAGAAGATTGGTTCTGGAACATTGTGCTTATTGTAGAGGATTTTTTATAATATTTTATGTATACCTCACGGTGGACTTGAAAAAGAAATTAAATTTCTCACATCCGAGTTAATGCAAGAACTTCTGCTGAGCGTACTATTTGCTGACGTCGCGACGTTTGCCTAATATTGTCATTTTACAGCGAGAGGTCCTAGAAGTATTTGACAAGACAAGTGGAGGAATATCATTGAAGATCATCAGTCAGTGAATCAAAGACTGAGTACATGTTCCTGACTTTTAGTGATCTACTTACCCCAAATCGCCAGACATAATGACTAACGGAAACGTCATGCCGAAATGCACTAGCCTCAAGTATATTGGGTCGGAAGTCAACAAGAGTGGAAATTGCGGCTAAGACGTAAATCATAGGATCGGCGTGAGCTGGCTGAAATGGCGACAAAATTCAGGAGTATTATACGACAAGTGTATGCCCGCAAAACTCAAGGGGAAAATCTACACAACGGTAGTACGACCTGCGCTCACATATATGGTTCAAAATGCTGGACTATAAAAAGTTTGACAGAGATCTAACAACAGCAAAGATGAAAATGTGCCGCATGTCCCATTAGCGAAAAGGTTGAAATTCCAATTATCCATATGAACGTTTTTAGGGAAGATGACAAAAATCAGTATATTTATATGGCTGAGTTTATTCGAAGGAGAAATGAAGAAGAAGTATTCGAATGGTTCCGTAAGTTTACCAATTAGTATTGAAAGGAAGACTGATCAAAATAAATAGTCAAGGGATCTGAACTACCCAAAAGGTGGGACCTAGTTTTTTTAATATGTCGACATCAGTAATTTTCAACAGATATTTTTTACTATTCACAAAAATGTAAAAGCTTTCAACTCGGCACTCCTACACAAGAAACAAAACACAACATCGACAAATTTCGTTCGCCTTATAAAACAAAAATAATGTAAATCCACCGGGGACTGTAAATATAATCGTAAAAAATGATCGAAAATCATAAACTCACAATCCTTTCGGACATAAGATAATAAACTCGGGGGATTTTTTTTCTCGATATTTTATTTGATTTTTTTTCAGATTTTTTTATCTATTTTTTTATAATGCAAACCATTTCTATTTTATGACAACGACGAATTTGCGAGAAAACCTTTTTATTGTTTCGTTCATATTTTGCATATGAAAGGACTTTTTGATTATAAAAAACGAACCGATAAAATACCGAACCGAACATAATACAGTCCTCGAATAGAGAACTGTGTTCCATCAAATGTAGCATATATGACGGACGAAAGGAAACAGTCTGCAATAATCTAATATATGGAACACGGGTACTACAATGGATGGTTTTTCCAATTTTAGTATTTTTCCCGTATTATTAGTCACAGTACATTAATAAACTGTCGTTTATTTATATTCATAATGGATCTATGTAGATGTTCTGTAAATTTAATCTCTAAAACGTAGCACAGAATTTCAATTTTCAATATTATCAAAATAACATCCCCTTTCTATGCTACACAGTCTTAAATGAGATATAGAATTTATATCGAAACGACAGAGCATTCTAACATAATGAATAATACATGGAGAATTCAATAAGGGTTATGTCACTCTTCCTATGGATTTTATCATGTTTTTGTAGTTGAGTTTGATTTGTTATCGTGCATTAGTCTAATGAAATATTGAATAAATTCGAAGATGTTATATGAATTTGGTGTATTTATCGGCGCACATAGAATGAATGATTTTATACGTGCAGCTAGCGCTGTATGGATGTTCTAGTAGCCCATTCATTATTCGTATTTGAAGAGATGTCTTTGTCATAGGTCATGTGCGGATTAGATCTTGTAATCATTTTAGTTTTGGTATCTACTTTATTATGTAGCATATTTACATCGTAACCACAATTCTTCGCGGTTTGTCTCATATAAAATAACTGTCTGCGAAATTTTAAGGAATACGGGACCCCTAGAAGCAAAAACAATTTTCTGGGTTCGTACGTTCGTAGATATTCGAGTAGAGAAAGAGAGAGAGAGAGACATCTTGACATCATCCAATCAAACAGGTATGGTATCATTGGGAAGGTGAGACCAGTAGCAATAAGGGAAAACCATTTTCTCAAATTTTTGTTGCGTCTTGGATGCACCTTATACATTGAAAGATCGTCGAAATCGACAAATTTCTACATATTTTTTCAACTGCGAGCACGGTTTTGCGCCGAGGCCTTAACCTTATTCCAGGTTTTCCTTGAATGCTACCTTCTTCAACAATCGTCCTTTGCCACGTAATTTTTCGACGTCCTTACTTTCTGTTTCCCTGGGAGTCCAATCTAGCACAGATTTCGCTATATTGTCGCTGGGTCTACGGAGAGTATGTCCAATTCAGTTTCATTTTCTTCTCATCGTAGCGATTTCTTCAATTTTGGCGATTTTTCACAAATTTTCGTTTGAGATGACGTTCGGCCAAAAGATTTTCAGGACGTGTCTTAAACATTCGTTCACGACAGCTTTGAGAGACAGTCCTAAAAATATTGTTTAACGTTCGGTCCGCTTAACAGAATTGCCGCATTCACTCAGATCTCCGTTTTTTTGGGAACTCAAGGATTACGCCGTATGTCCATGTCGTTACGTAGTAATTGTTTCCGCTTCCCACATTTGTTCTACAATTGGTTTCAGAGTGTTGGTCATAAAATCAATGTGCTGGGATGTTGTCAGCATCAGGTGCGTCGCCGCCCTTTAAAAGCTTAATGACAGGTTTGATTTCTGTATTTACAAAATTCTCGACTTGAAAACATTGCTCTTACAGTTAAAGTTGTCCCGCATCAAACTCATATCGTTCAATGAATGTTGTAATTTTTGGAAAATTGATTAAAAATTAGCTCCCACTGGAGGTGTCTTACAATTTTTCGTTGTAACTTTCGAATTTGTGGGGGAGTGCATGGAAATAAGTTAAGCCCCTAAGTCTTCGTGCTCATGGTCCCACTTAAGGTCCCTTAGCAAATAACCCACACCTGCTTGGTGTTCAACTTGTTTGAAGTGTTCTATTTTTTTCTTCCTCAGTGTTGTCTCATATTCTTATACTAACCACAGTGATGCGACCAGATCCCACTAGACCAGTTACGTAAGAAAGTATCCGACTTGAACTCAAAGTTTCCCGCAAACCAAGGTGAAGTTTTACAATTATCTTAATATCAGAAAACATTTTATTTCCTTCACGCAAAGCAAGTAAAAATAGTTCAATTCTATGTACAGTTGAATTTACCATTAGACATGAATCTCTGCTACCGTTCGCCCAAGTTAAAATTTATTTATTTCTCTTCAATTTGATTATTTAAAAAAAAAACAAAAATGAAAAGAAGGAAACATTCTCAAGTAGCAATATTGTACACAGCACTTTTATAAATATATTGAACAAAACGAAGTGAATAAAAATTCAAATTGAATAAAATGTACAAAATGCGTGCTGGTAAGGCTATAACCCTTTTGCAACTTGACTCGATTTATATATTTAATTAACTAACCAATTTTTTGTTTTATCGTCGTACATTTTATTGAAGTCTCATTTATGTGTATACATAAAAATATATACAGCACACAGCAATGAGACAACATTTTCAAATTTCTCTGCTAAGTACGAACCTAAACGCTGGTAAACCCTAAATCGTTCGGAAAACCATTAAATCGTGACTATGCTAAGATTTTATATTAAATATAAAAGAGAATGATTTTGTCCATATGTTTTTAGTATGTAAATAAGTTTGCAATAATAGTCGAGGGTATCATCAAATGGTTTCTTAGTTCGTTTTTAAGTGAGAGTGGACGATAGTGGTTTTACCATTCAACAGAGTTGAGAACTCTTCCCTTTCCCAATCTATTATCACGCAGTGAACGTATATTAGAGGGTATCGCCGTGTCATACAAATGGAACAGTATAAAGTTTGTATCTAAAATGACCGGTGTCGCCATTATTTCTCTTATGGAAACAATTACGTCACTATGAAAAAGTCCATTCTACTAGATGTTTTCGTTCATTTCAAATGAGAATTGCAGTGCCACCGGTCATTTTAGATACAAATTTTTTGCCAATTTTTATTTGAAAATTTTTCATTCGGCGATACCCTCTAATATACATTCACTGTTATCACGTAGAGTGAATTTTGATATAGAGATTCTGTAGCGAAGAGAAACTGTTTCGGCTTCAGAATTCGGTGGTGGCCCTAGGACATCAAAATAGCATCAATTCACTCACTATTTTTATAATGTGTCATACTCTACGTTATAGTACGCATAGTACGAGTGGAAGGTTGCAGCCCGACCCTATCTAATCTCTTTTCATACAAAAATTTCTTCACGTCATGGTGAGTTTTTTTGTGTCTGAAAGGTGTGACATCATCTACCTGAAAATTGCAGTGTGTAGTCTTGGACCCGTCATGTACTATCATCGACCACTATTATGTTAACAATATTAGGACATCTGTTACTTTTTTCGATTCACAAATGTTTGCATACAAAATCTATTACTTCGTTAGTTTTTTCGTGCATTTTCGCATACAAGAATGTCATTCGAGATAGAAAGACAGATCAATGGATTTGACAGAAAACCAAAGTCGTTGATGTCATGGAAAGAATAGCATCTCTAAAGTGGAGTTGGGCAGGACGCATTGCAAGTAGGACAGATGGACGTTGGACCAAAACAATGATGGACTGGAGACTACCTTACCTAAGATCTAAAGGGAGACCACCAGCTATTCACAAAATTCCTAACTGCAAGATATGAATTAACTGTGTTTTACAAAAACGTTTGACACGTAACACCTGTCTGAGAAGGGAGGAAGAAATTATTTCCTTTTTTGTTCTTGGAAATTATAACGGCATATAACGACTAAAATTATTCACTAATCTCCAGCGAGACTCAGTATTTAAACACCTACTGGTTGCAACCATCATCTGTTCTCCACCAGTGCTTTGTATTCCGGTTTTGTGGGATCTTATTCAGTGATTCGAGCTGATTAACAATATCCAAAAAAAATCAAAAATGATTTCATATATTAAGAAGACTCCCAATCCCAACTCCATTCAACCTCATCATGGTTAACAGTAAGCATTTCAGTCAGATTTCATATCCAAAAATTACAGCCAGTACCTCTACTATTCAAGTATAATATAGGTGCACAATACTCGGATCGGTTTGTGGCAGAAAATGCGGTATATGGTATAAGTAAGGATTCATAATAATATGCAACGTATTAAGAATTGGCGCCTTGTTCTAGCTGCTGCTATGAACAATTACGTGATTCGTTATACGCGGGACTCTTCTCGTTTTTCTTCTTCTTCTTCTCATTTTCATGTACCTTATTGCATATTATCAAAGGGAGATGCGCTAAGAGTTGCGGAATTCACAATATTGTTGTGTTGTGGTGGAAGATTGGTACCTATATTCGTTACATTTTGTGATTTTTTTGTTTGTTTTTTTTTAAATATATTTTTATAATAGAGAGTGTTGGTCTGCAATTGTAATATTTTATACCATAAACATTGAATGCAACAAGATATTGTATCAGGTATGCTTCTGCTTCTGCTTCTGTAACATATTGGAGACACTTGGATTCAATAAAATGCTGAGAAAAATGTTATTTCCAGTTATTTGGGAAATTTTACATGCGTCGTTTTTTAAGTGCATTTAAAGTTTTCTTTTTGTGTTTCGTGGGAAACTCATGTAACGAATTGCAGAATAAATTAGCTTGGTTGGAATAAAGAGGATTCGTTTTCCTTTGGTTGTTGTTCACAGTACTTCTATAGTATATTATGTCACTAGGAGCTAATAGTTATTTTCCTAACGCATGCTAAATGGCTTTTTTAGCGAATGAGATGTTTCCGGCACGAGCCGGAGGCGAGGG
>JANTFA010136301.1:0-12887 GCA_026413405.1 Phytosciara flavipes
AGTAGTCTAATGATATTGGCACATTTTCAGTAGTCTAATGATATTGGCACATTTTAAGTACCTAGAAAAGTTCTTTCGATAGACAAAGTGAGTAAAAGGAGAAGGCCAAAGCACTTTTGGGCCGGCCAAATGCGACAGCGGCTGAAGTAATTCGATCTAACACAAGAAGAGAAGGAGGAAATCACGATTGCGATATCCGTAACACGATCAATCAGAAACGCATACCGGCCATGAATTGAATTAAATATTTAAACGTTGACCCTGGAAGTCAAAGTGACTAGAAAATCAGGACACTTTTAGCAAACAATAGTGACAGGCCAAAATGAAGCGACGAAGAAGGAAGGAAAAAGAAATTGATCATTCACCTGTTACTCTCAATTAAAATTCATATTCCTAAATTGCGATGGAAAACTCTGTCTGATCGTTAGCTAGAGGCCTTAGAATGACTCTAAAAGTTTTTTGCATAAAGATCGAGTATTGAAGATTTTGGTTTCATTTGAAACGTAATGGCAATACCAATGCAAGGAAAAAGGGTTATTGGAATCGCGTCACTGGTTCGAGCGCTAGGGCCCTTGAAGTGTTCGGTAGGAAGAACCCTGAGTGTTTTTTCCATATAAATCGAGTAAATTTGAAACCAGCCAAAGTATAAGCACGCTGCATAAACAAATAGGATCAAGTTAGTTGTAAAAATGTCATTCGGAACTCGTTTTTAGAATGATATGATTGGGTGGTTTAATGGTTAGCATTGTTGGTTTTCACGCAGAGTATCTGAGTTCGATACTCGGTCGGGTCATGTTTCTTTATTAGTCCCAATTGTATATTGGTTAAAAATAATGGGTTCCGGGGCCTCGGTCTAGTCTAATGCCACTACTTTACGGCTCTATGAGCTTTTTGAGGCTCGCAATATACGATGTTCTTATATTAAATGGTGTGTATTGATTTTTTCGGTTCACTTCACTTCGGTTCAAACCATACGAGCCATATTTGTTTTATTTCAAGAAGTTCTCAGAAATAAAATTGTCATCGTGCGCTATCCACATATTTTCAGCTGCAGTGTTATAGTTTCTCTAGAAATCGTGCTGGTGGACCCAAACCAACCACATCTACAAAATCACAGTGGCACGTATACGTAGAGCCGAGTAGTCTTCGTTTCGCAGCAAGTGATTGAAGAACGAAAAATATCTGTACATCACGACACGACCCGCATGAATAACAGTTAGAAACTGTAGTGCACTCTCTTCTTTGTCGAGCTACAATTTTTAATGGTTAAAAGGTAAAAAGTTTGTCTTCATTTAAACAAACAACCTAAAATTATGCTGAAAATATCTATTTTATTGATTTGTATGTTTTCGTGCATTTCGTCAAACTAAAAGCTTCTGTTATGGTGAACAATTTCCAAAGCAATTAAAAATGAAATAGTCATTCAATCGTTAATCAGTATTGATTGGACGATTCTCTGACGTGATGACATAATGAATGTCGTTCGTAGCATAAGTTTCTTTTTAATTTAAGAATTCATCGTTGCAAAATATTTACGGAAATCGTACAGAAACGTGTTTGGGGAATTTCAAAAATATGGGACAGGCATCGACTAATTAAAGGCTTGAATGACGTTGCTCTCGCCTGTCCACAGACTCAGAAACATCACAAAGTTGTTTTAAAATGACAGTCAAGAAAGCTATGTCAACTTGGAAATGCTTTTATGGTTCAATTCTTTTTCTGTTGTCGTCGACCCACAACTATAATCCACTTCACTATAAAGGATTACTGAACAACTTCAAATTGTTTGACATCGTTTACCCATTTCCTTGGATCGTATTTTTGGTGTATCGCCATACTTAATCTCTGTTTCAGAAATGACTTAGAGCCTGGCTCGTTGGTCTTCACAGTGATCATTTTGCTCAATTCTTCAAAAAACTTTATGGCTTTCGTGCTCCACAGGCCCATTGTCTTCCCGGCGAAAGGGACGAAACAATTCAATCAGCTCACGGTATTCCTTTTTTTTCGTCTTGATTTGTCTTCTGCTGCTTTAGAGTATAAATTTGCTGTTTTGAGAGACTGCTAAAATACGAGCTTCGATTCTCCTGTATTCGTACATGAGCAGATCGCCCTTTAATATTCTTGTGTGAGTGACCATTGGAGGCCCACATATTTTGTGAGACCGTTGGAGGTCCCCGTGGTGGCAATTTTCAATAAACAATGGATCTTGGATGTGAATGACCATCAAATGTAGGTGAATGCTGGAAAGGATGTGGTGCATGATACGGTTTGTATGAAATATGTCGCGTGAGTAAATAGAAACACATAGCTAAGCCAGGATGATAAGAATGGTGAGGTAACTATGGAAACCTAGACCATGCTTGCAGACAACAGGATCCATAGCCTCACCAGAGAATGCCTCTCACTGGAAATGGGGCTTGCCCCAAATTCTTCGCGAGAAGTCTGAGTCTGATTGGTCTTCTGCTGCTTCACTGGCGGCTTCTTTCGTGCTTAATTCGATGTTACTAGGTGTTACCAAAACGTATCAAATCAAACTACTGCCTTTGCACCACGGGATGCCATGTCATACCGTCTACTTTCTTTCAATCGTTTCTTGCCAGTCCGACCAGTTACCCGTTTGATTATGCTGTTTAGTTCAGAATGTGTAGCATGACGACAGGCGCTTTTCCTACATTTGAGTCCGTGGTTACCTTTTCTGTCGACTTGTGAACCACATAGACTTGTGTGAGGTGAACAGATGTCTATTCCTAATCGCAGGCCCATGATTACATACGGAAGGCATTGTTTTCTGAAGGCGTACCAACTGATCGTGCAACCAGACTGCGGATTCAGGCTTTCGTTTCGCTGAGAACCTTGCTTTATTCTCGTCCCATTTGAAGCTCAATCTGTTGGATGGCCATAATCCGTGATCGTAATCACATTCCACTGCTTTCGAAGAGATGGGGTTTCCGGCAAGACTTGGTCCGGATGCAGACTCTTCCATTACCTCAGGCTATCTTGGTACCCATCAATTTTCAAACTGTCAGCAATCCCAATGTCACCAAAATCGATGGGTAACGAGGCCAAGGTCCAAGTGTCATTGTTCAATTTGGAATTTGTCAAAGTTTCTAGTGTGGACTTTATCAAATCATCGAATCATCAAGAATTTCAATGTACATTTTTGGTCGACACTTGGGTCGCTATATAGTTCATTAAAGGACAATCAAAACTCTAGAATGATTATGAGAAATCTGCTCAAACATTGCGCCAGTGTTGTTGTTGTTCATTATATATATCCAATGGAATAGTGTTCGCCTCAAGTAAACCGATAATTAATTCAATAAAGCTACGATCAGACATTACATTCATATGGTTGTTTCAATCGTGAACGACGTGAACATTGGCGCAATTATATTATTGAATTGCGTTATGCATTCACCCGATAATATACTGAAGCCTACAGGTTATAGATGATGCTGGTATTTCGAAAACAATATTGTTATCTCAGCCGATAACTCTCGATACTAACGTATACGTGCATGTTACGTCATTAAATGATTATGTAAAACATCGCCTTGACATTATCAACCTCTATTCTCAGAATTCCATAACAATGAGCATTAAATATGTACACAAAACACTGCAAAATTACATAACACAAAATATGTATCCCTCCTCGCCCAGAATAAACTTTCCTCCCATTTAAGTTCACTAACTACCTTCAACCGAAACTGAACGGGCCAGCATTATTTACTAACATTATCCGACATATATTAGAAGGTTTACCAGAAAACCAATATGTAAATATCGACTATTTGAATTGATTTACATATTCAACTTACTGTGGGGTGGGGTGGGGGCCTCACAAACTTGTGTCTTACAACAGAAAGAGCTTATTTGACATAATACCTCTACCGTGTATACAAAACAATATGTGTAATGTTTAGTATGTTTGGCTGTTTTGGTGCGGTGTCCTTCGATAATGTTCTATGTAAGATGAGCATACAACCGGAAGACATAAAACGTTGTTTGCTCTAGCGCTATAAAATACCATTTTGGGTGATAACTTTCGACCATTATTAGGCATTCGGCCATGTCCTTTCTGTTTTAAGTATTATGTACATGCACTGCACAGGGTGATGAATCAACGGTTTATTGAAATATATTTTTTTTTTACTTTCTTATTTATGATCAGACCAACAATCCATTATAACTGATATGTAGCTGCCCTTTGTGAGGAAGCCACGTTTACAGCCGAATCTAAAATGATTCGCAATATAAATGGTTCGGTTCGAAAGAACCCCCATTTAGTTGTTTAATTGCGATAAAGACGTTTATCAACCGAAAAAGCCTAAAAGCGTGAAAAATGTGAAATGTGACGCAAGTTCTTGTGTAACTGGTGACGCATTCTGCGTTTATCGTTCATCAACAAAAAAAAAATTGCGTCACAAGAGATGATTCGACTTTCATTTTTCAAGGTACTGTATCTTTAAATTTTCTTGAAATTGGTGTGGTTCCCGCAAAATATGTAGGGTGACTGTACCAGTCCACAGACATGTATGACGCGTCAGACACCTATTGATCTTTCAATCTCTTATGATAAAAGAACAATTCATATGGAAGAACTGGAAAAGCCGTCCTATGCAATTTTCAGTTTTTACTTTGCATTCAAATCTCAAAATTTTAAAGAGAAATTTTTTTCAATGAATAGTCATCGTGTCAAATCGACATCTTACATCGGGCAACTAATCAGTGATCAATCGAAGTGCTCAATCAATCGAAAAAAAGGAGCTTGCGACGAGTAGTTTCCTGAAAATTTCAGAGTACAAATATCATGAATGCATCGGTCCGATCGGCCAAAATGATCGAAACTACATTAACCTCGAATTAAACCGTAGAATTAAACTTGTTATAGACGCGACCGTTCGAAGCCCGACTGTAGTGTAATTCGACCGTAGAAATATAATGGGACCGTCGATAAATAAAAATTTTAATTCCACGATTACATTCAATTCCACCATCAAATTTCCATTCAATCATCGAATTTCCATAAATTCCACCATCGAATTTCCATTCGATGGTCGAATTTATCATAGAATCCAAACTCGTCTATTCTTTTCAAAAAGGTATGCACACATTTATGAGCGGTAATTGAAACACAACCGAATCCATCAATTAAAGTTTAACAAAATTTATTCTTCTGGTCCTTTATGTCATATGTATTTGGTACAGTGAATTGATGTTATGTCTTGCCAACTTAATCATTTAAGTATTCCGTGGTCCATTCGTCGGTTCAAGCATCTGTAGTCAAGCTACCACACTCTCCATTTCCTCTTTTACATTTACATAGCCCGACACAACGTCACTCGATCTTACGTAACCGAGAACGCATACCCGCAAATCAGATGCCATCATTAATTCTTTCAGATGTGCGCTCTGCTTTTCCGTGTTATACCGTACAATCAGTTTGCCGCCGGTTGAGCCGGGATAAGCATTTTGGAACTATAACAGTAATAAATTGTCCGTTCGAATGGCGTTCGCAAGTGTAGATGGATGCAATTCTTGAGCCGCGGGTCCATTGTACTATCGAATACTTCCCGAACGAAATTTGCGTATGTGGCCGTGCGAAAAATAAAATGGAAAAAATCGTCTGCTGCGACCATGGTCAAATGCTCGATGCTTTCACCGAACAGATATTCGGTATGTTCATCCACCCATTAACCTTCTGTCCAGTCAGCTTTTTCAGTTTCTCGCCGTCTTTGGTCGACGTTCCCGAACAAAAAGAATCTCGGTTGGTAGGGACTCAAATCATAGCGGAAAATGACGTTAGCAGCGAATGCAATGATGTACGGCATTAACGGTGCTTTTAATCCATCGTATACTTGTCCATGATTGGTGGCCAAATCTTTGCTGGCCATGTCAATTGTTCGGCTAATCTCGTTGTTGAACGAGCAGTTCTCGTCGACTCGGCAGTATATGTTGTCGTGATGAACATCGGCATGATAGTTGGCTTTCTTCTTCTTTTTGCAAAAATCAGCCAGGTCGATTGACGGATCGCGTAAAGCATTCATTTTCCCTTGCACAGTTAAAACCGGTTTTGAAGTTAAAAAACCATTTCGACAAAACCGGTTCACACTTAAGTCGTTTATTCGGAATGTAGGAACTCAAATCGGCGAGTCGCTTTGCTGACTGCAAAGAATAAAAATGATTCGAATTTAAATCTTTTCACAGTTCGTAAGAGGAATCATCGTTGTATAATACTCACATATGAATCGTCGTCGATTACGACCACTGTCGTATTTTGACCGGCGTTGTTACTTGTGAGCGGCAATGTTTCGCGAATTTTTGGACGGACCACGGAATTATTTTGACCGTCGTTGTTAATTGGACGCGGCAATGTTTCCGTGCCTCGCATATCGACTTTGACTTTTCGGCTGTCTGTTCGCTTTTCGACACGGATCGCCAGTAACTGCCGTGGCGATTCCAAATGAACACGTAGGTCCATAACAATGACACGTTCGTCCAAACGAAACTTGGCTGTGTCCACAAAAAATCTCAACGTTTCGTCGTAAGATTTGCCAGGACAAATTTGATCGATTCTCTCTGACAAAAGGCAAAGCTGCAGAGAATTGTAACGGCGTACATCTCCCACAAATCGCACGCAATTGCCACTGTTCGATACGAAAATTATTTTTGTGCCTGGTGTTATTGACAAGGTAAGGTCATACACCTTACGCACCTCGATAGTTTTCCGCAGAAAGAACATATCGGTCATCAAGTCATGTTTTAATTTCAATTCGAGTTCCGGCATTGTTTCCTGTAATTACAGGAAAAATAACAAGTTAGAGGTTAAAGAGAAGTATGCAACGTGGAAGTTGAACAAATGATTGTTGAATTGCACAAAAGCTTTAAAACAAAAAGATTTCGCTCTTTATTTTTCGTAATTGTCAAGTTAAAAGTTTTACCTTTTATCGATTGTCACCGAAAATAATTAAATCAATTCGACATGGGTCATTCCATCAATGATCAGTGATGATTGTTTACACGAAAACGACAACGATATGTGAACAATGATGACAAAGTGTTATGGAGCGGCGTAACTAACACAAATTATGCACTTGTCAAATTATGTGCATCTAGCACGGAGGACGATCACGATATGATCCTGCAATTGAACTTTGCTCTTTGTTTACACATAACCGTTAAGCAAAAAATACAAAAATACAGATGTGTGTCTGCGTGTATTATTATAACAGATCGTCCGTTGTTCTCGGATTCACAAACATTATCCGGCCAATTATACCAATGCTACAACACATTTTATAGCGGTCAATTTGAAAACACGTCAAAGAGATATTTGAGTCTGCATTAACCATATTGGATATGTGAAGACACATATGTTACCGGTTAGTATATCGAGCTACGCAGTACTTTGATGTCTGCAATGAACACTTTTGCGGAGAAAGACATATTGTGGTTATCTCTGACAGTGCCGCATTTTCATAGGGACCAAGTGGCCCATGGACCAGGCGATGGAAGAATTAGGAGCGCTAAAAAAATAATAGCGATGGAAAATAAGGCGCTAGAAAATCTTAATTCTTTTTGCTCATTCACTTGAGACCGCTAAGATGAAAATGGCCTAGGGAGCTGGGAACACTTAATGCGGCCCTCATCTCTGAAACAAATAAAAAATTCCAACCCAAACGATACTAAGACTCTCACTTTGGTCTTGTTGGAATTTCTTATTTTCTCCTCTTGGTAATCAAACAACAATCATGGCCACAGCGATAGCGTAAGGTGTGTCTGAAATTCTTAATTTTAAGCGTGCCTAATTTGTAATGTTGGGCAGCTGTCGAAGTATATTGACAGATTGAAAAAGTATTCTGAAACGTATCCAATATACAAAACAAATATATACAAGTGCGCGAGATCAAATAAAAATGTGTGACAATTTAGGCTCTTGGGGTAAAATAATTACATTCAAATTAAAGAAGAGAAGATTGGGTATGCAAGCTACCTGTTATTGTGCCGAAAAGTCAACTGATATTGGTGAATTTTCCTAATCCGAATTTAAAACTGAAGCTTTATTCTAATGGAGTCATGCTGTAGCTATTGTCGGTGAATTTTTTTCAATCGGGCGGCACGATTCTTGCGATTGGGTTATTGAAAGAGACGATATGCCTGCCGAACAATGACAAACACAATTCTCAGGGGTAATAGACAAATGAATGTCACACCACGAGAGAAGAGGTATATTCAAGAATACCTTACGGTTTTACGTTCTAGCAATGTTGGCGCAGAGGAAAACAAAGTAAAAAGAAATTCAATGAAATATGGCGTCACGGCGTCACTCGTTCCAAATATCAACCACGCACGGTACGGTGGGAAAGTACATTCGAAGGGGAAGAAGTAGTGTGATTGTGAAAACCGGATCTTTTGTGAATAAAATCAAATTCTTTGTGTTAAGAAAAATGTTGTCGACGATTTTACTTTGGCAAGAAAATGGTCGATCAGCCAGTTGATCTTATCAAACATTGGGTAACGGTGACGCCTGAGACGAGGTCATTCTATACCAGTTTCGTGTTCTTCGAAACTTTAGTAGTCACCCAAGTAAACGATAGAAATTCTATTCATAACAAAAGAAAAACGATTACAAATATAAATTTCTGTTTGGAACAAAATAACAGTCATGCGATTGTCAAACGACTGTATTTCTTTATTACAAACATCTGTGACTCTTTACGGCTGGAAACATATTCAAAATTGACATTAAAAGACAGAAAAATGGAAATTTATTTCGTTTGGAGGAAAAGAGTCATTACAGCCGAAAAATAAGTTGGGCAACATAAAAAATAAACTCCTGCGAAAAACGAACGTTTATGAATTATTTGCAAAACGAATTATTGTGAAAAATTCTTGATGTGACTTTAATTTGGAGATGTTATTTTGCCGTTTGACAATTTGAACATACTTCTCGGGATGATGTGGAGAATTTCATTTAAGGTTTCCACAATTCTTCCTCTCATGTCTCATCTATGGGATGTGAAAGCTGGGTGACGGGTTGCTATATTGGGACTGGTCGTGTGGGTGCAATGTTTACTCATTCGTACGAGAGCTTTTAATTCTAAACCGAAATGCTCCACACTGTGGACCTATGCAGAAATTGTCCCCTCATCCTCCCTCTCAAACCGACCCAACATGCGGTCATTTTCTTAAATCTTCAGTTTACTTTCATATTTGAATTTTTCAAAAAAATGGAGATGGCCGTCGCTTTGATACTTGGCAAACAAAATATTCCACTTACCAAAGCCAACAAAAAATGAACTCAGTGACATTTTTTTGGCCAGGACATTCTTCAAATCGCTTCTTTACCGCGAAGCCATGATGGAACATTCTTGGCCAAACGACGAAAAATGTAGTAGACAACCAAAAAAAATGTTACTCAGGTTTAGGATTCTAAGCGCACAAATGGGTAAAGACCATTGAGACTATCAATTGACGTCACAATTTAAAGTACAGAGCTACTGGGAAAACTAAGCAATGTTGAGCGAGTTGATGAGAAAAACATCTGCTGCTGTTCAATTTATTACAAATCCCCAGAGGCCACCCCCATACATTTCTGCAGGAATAATTTCATTCAATAAGAGAAAAGATTTGAAATTTAATCGATTTTCGGTTTGCAAAAATCATTGGCGGTAATTATCTGTTAAACCTCTTATATATGAAAACGGCCACCATAAGATTTACACTTTGGACCATTACTTATGTGAGTGGTATTCACGATCTCAGCACATGAGGTAAGATACAGTAACATTAGTCATCTTATCATTCTCGAAACAAATTAATGTTTTATAAACATTGCAAACGGTCTTAGCAGATTTTCGCTTGGTGTTGGTCAGTTTGATTAATTATGTACGAGTTATCTCAGACACATGAAACAAATTGCCGTATTAAATGGGGAAATTTTGTGGGTATAATATTAACATTTCTTAGAAATGGTTGCTGCCATAATAATGTGTTCATTACACTACACATATAGAGAACAACGAACAGAAAAGAAACCGAAAACCAGAAAACGCCGTAGCAAACACTGCGACGGAGTCCCGTACGATCCGTATAACTATCTTACGTAATCTTACTAACTTACGTAGCTCTAATACCTACGCAGCCTTTAATCTAGTCTAAATTAATTTCATTTAACCAAGATACAATCCGGACTCCATATGTCTTTTAAATAAAACGAGAACTATGAACCGCGTATGAAATTTACTCGAGTTATTTGCAAAAGCATTTTTGAGTTGGGGCGAAGCAGCAGCCTCAGTACAAAGGCCATAACTAACTCCAATTGCTTTTTGAATGAAACGGAAATCATGAAAGTCGATCACAATTTACTTGCTATAAATGCAAAATAAACCCTGGCTACCACTTACTTCAAGCGCCCTAGTTCATGACCGACTGACTCAATTCGAATAACATTTTTTCCTCGCATTGGTATTGGCAATACCTTTCAAATGAAACCAAAATCAATGAAATCGGATGAAAATTACTCGAAATAACTTAGGGCCTTACTAAGCCTCACTCTATGTTACGATCCAGTGACTCGATTTGGATGTATTTTTTTCCTGGATTGGCTTTGTTAGTATCTATGATTTGCTGTTACATTTACACTTCCAACATGTATTTTTCCGTAGATATCTTCAAAAAGTGCTAAAGCACTCAAAAAGGACCCTAGCTCAGGCATGTGCCGTCCGAAAATGCCTATCTTCGAACTTGACCTCACCATTTTGACTATGTTCCAGTGAAAAAAGTTTATTGAAGTCGGATTTGAATTACTCAAGCTATTGACTATTGACATGACGGAAGGTCAAACAGACATATTTTTATTGTTGATTCGGTATTTATACGCATCCTCAAATGCTATGCCCTTACCGTCTGGCTTCAATTCCGATTGGTACAAACGGCATAGCAATCCTAATCCATAGCACTCTGTACTTCGTACGGGGCTAAAAACTATGATAATTCCTCAGCAAATGTTACTAATCAAACGAAATTTGGTGCATAATCTTAATTGTGGTAGTGATGAGGCGGTGGTTGGGGTTATGTATAAGAATAATTGATGCGGACACATGAAAAAGTTCATACAACAAGGTTACGTATATTACGTTAAGACGGTTTGACTTAATTTATTGCAGTGCACAGTCTCGGCCAAAGAATATTTCGTTGAGCCACTCGTGCAGGAAAATCTAACAATTCTCAATTCAGATGGTTTCACTTCTTTGCGGTCGCCTATGATGTCATTATACTTGATCGGTTGAAGTTATGGTCTGAGTGTAGCTGGTGTCATTTAAACTATCATGATCATAGAGATGATATAGAAGTTGGGAAACACATTAACTACCATTCGAACTGGTGGCAAGCTGTCAAAAGAACTATTAGGTGAATGGTAGACGAAAAAGCAAGAATCCGGTTGTACGAAAACATCGGGCATTTATGCTCTAACTGGGTGTCCCAGCCGCAATATCATACCTCAGCTGTTCACGATAGAGCAATTGAATTTGCTTCATGCTAATAAATCAATAACAAAAATGTAATGAGAAATTCAGTTATTCAAGGAACCCGACCCACCCAAAATGTGCCACCTAGTTTCAGCTAAAGCGGGACTCTGCAAGTCGTACTTAGTATCGCAGTGCTTCAATCACATTCAACCGACTGAATTATCACCCATTCATTCACTCAAAATTTGAATTCTATGGCGGGTTTACGGCGTTCAACATTGAAAATGGTTCAGTTTAATACAAAGTTTCCTCTGTGTTAAATAAAATTAAAATCAAAAATTTATGGAATCGCTTCCATGTCCTTCTAAATATTCAATTCAATTGTGAAATTGTGAAACGAGCCATAATGTAGCGCTAGACTTTATAAAACAACACGTAAACGATTGTTATTGTATAACGGGGATGTCTCTACCAACAACAACAACAAAGCGAAGAAGAAGGGAAAACGCGTGTATTGTAACTCCATAACTGAGTTTATTCAAATTTTATTTTATTTAACAGATAGCACTAACATTATTTTCATAAAACTTTTCTTACAAAATATGAGCATAAACAAAATCTCAAAAGGAAACATTTGTTTTCCCCGAGTAGAAGGATCTCTTCTGCGAAGCGAAAATATGCTTTACGTACAAGTTCACATATTTCTCTTCGTTCCTGTTTAGGTTGTGTTGTAATGTGTGTGTATCATTTCTGAACAATTTAAAAACACATAAAACAATACAACAGCACACAATTGTGCATTATGCATTATTGTATCATTTGTGTATACCCCAGTATGGGTGGGTGTTAAAAATGGAACTTTGCGATCACCCAAAGAATGTACTGGAGAGACAAACACTTTAGCCCGGATATGCATAGGGATAAAACTCTAGATGTTGGAAGTTTTCGAGAGAAAAAAACCAAAACATAATAAGTGCAAACAAGTACAAGAGAGAAAGAAAATCAACAAGAAAAACGGTACGTTGTCTTCTAATTTTCCTTTTAAAAGAACGCACTTAAGGCAAAACCGATTATAGTCGAAAGCTGCCAAATAAAGTACTGTTTCATATTAAAATCGTTTTTACAGTCAGCGTTTTCGTGTACTGTAGTCACAGCAGCGTAGTGCGCCTAAATTAATTTTACGTGGATCCCACTTTTTACCCTTCTAGTTCATTGCAATGATACTTAGCATTCACATTGTATCTTTGCTACAAACAGCCATCCGAAATGCGTGAAACTTATAACGAACAACAATTACCGTCGCGCGGCTAAGTGATCGGACTAGCTACAAAAATTTCGTAATTCCCTTGACTGAAAGTCAAGGGTCTTACGGCAGAAAATAGTGAAAAATGTGGGTTACCATGAAGTAATGAA
>JANTFA010136312.1:0-23067 GCA_026413405.1 Phytosciara flavipes
AGTCAACATGTTAAAACAGAAACCATTACGGTAAACCTATTTGACCATTCCGTTCGGGTTACGTTTTCCATTAATTTTTGAATTTTAAATGACGAGCAGAAAATTATGTTGCAGAATTAACAATTGTTTTTTCGCTCTCTTCATCTCCAATATAACTTAAGAAGTTAAGCAACGGAACGGATAGTTTAAAATATGACGAAGTCAATAGGTTAACCACCAGCACATTTGTTAAGTAAATTGGGTATAATGTTTTGACATTATTATAATTGAAATTAATTTACAGCAAACGAGAGTGAATTTACACGACGCGTGATTGCATAACGGTTTTTGTTTAAAAAAAGCGCACAATTATTTGGCAGGAGAATTTCATTGATCGTGCCTCACATCCATAAACTGTGGATATAAATCATAATAAGTGCATCAGTTCAGCGAAGAAGAAGACGGAAAAACCAGACTCAGAATAGGTTCATAAAACGTTGTTATTCGCACAGCCAAATATAAATGGCTTTAAGCTGGTGGAAATGATTTTTTAATGGACCTACACATTTTCACTTCATAAAACAATTTTAAAATATTATAAACTGAGCGATGAGATCGTGAGAATATTTTTTGCATTTCTGTTGGCTTTTGAGTTCATCGTAGAGCATCTAATCTGGAATTATATTGTTGTTCAGATTAAATGTAATAATCGTCTAATTTCTTGAGCATTGAATCATTTTCTTTGCAGAAAGTCATGCTTGATTCTTTTTTTGAATGGAAAACTATCAAATCACAACAATAGTTAATTTTAGATATGTGTGTAACGTAACAATCTATAAAGCGATCTTTATCTACTTAAATTAGGGAATTTCACGACTACGTCATTTTCAATCCACATTATAGATTTGTAATTTGTGCAACCGAATAGTAAATGCTTTTTTTCACTATACCATCCGTAAAATTGTCATTACATGTACCCTGTAATCGTTCATTACATGTTGACAAATGAATCATTACTGAAGTAATTCATTAATTCGAGATCAATTTGTGAACTCGCGATCTCACTTGTGTGCTTTAAGCAACAAGCTTCGGAAACAGTTATTTTGACACGTGTAGTTGCACTCCTCACCTTCGGCTCGGCTGTCCCTCGCACATGTAATAATAACCACTTTTCGAATGAGACACCGAGTAATAAATAGATTACAGCTATATGAAGTATATATAACGAGACATGTACGTACACAACGGACAATTAGAATATCATATGTGTGATGTAAGCAATCGGCCGATAGTATAAAATTCCTTATTTTACCTGGACGACTATCTAATTGGCGCATTCGAATTCAACAAACTAGCAGAGCAACTCAGTTCCTCCCTTACAGGGTACACGTTGAGTGTTTTTTTTTATATCACAAAAGAAGACGCTAATTCGACCTCCGGATGTGATGGTGGTCCCAGCACAGTATAGAACTGCCCATCTTCAGTTGCTTCCATCACATCCGTTCATAAGACAGCAGTAAACTTTTCTCTTGAACTTGGTTTGTAAAGTTTACCTAAACATTTGCAGTCTACTGAATTTAACATGTAGTGATCACTTAGAAATGACGTATTATGATGTGATGATCGAATGTGATGTGATGAATCGTTTGTGGTCCGTTGTTGCAATCATCACGTGGTTGATGAATCAGTCAGACCCTATTTGTAAGATGAATCTTTACATTTTCCATGATTCGTCCGAATTCTGTTTACATCACATAGTTTTCGTGGTGAGTCAAATCCGGACGGGAATTCAATTTTGGCGGTTCCCATTCTAATGGTGCCTCGATACTTTCAGCCATTCATCATTGATATTGAAATTATTTGAACTCGTTGATGAAGAGTTTATTAGTGATGGGTGTCTTGATTTAAGTCTGGTGATGCACTGATGTCAGAATGGATAGGTCATTCAGAGTGGTTAATTATATCGTTAAATATTCTCAGTAGTATATGATCACGTCGTTGATGTGCAGGAGCTATATTTGAAAATGCTGGTAGCCAAAATAAGTATTGTTCCGGTTGCACTGTTTAGCCAGCAGAAGCACAGTATTTGGTAGTTGGATTCACCAGTCCTAGAGCAGTGTTTCCTGAAACATGTGTCGATGCTGCCGATGATGTGGTTGAAATGACAGTTAATTTTCTTACAATAGTGTTTGTCGAGCGTATTTTTGAGGACGTTTTTGTCAGATGTTGATTGTTAATGGTTAATGGTCTGTCCAAAATTGACTCCGAGCTACTTTGTACAAAAATTGTGTTTAAGGGTCCTTCTATTGAACTTGACATTAAATTGTGCGTGTTGGCCATTTTATTATTCAAATGAAAACAACTTCTGTTTTATCGAGACTAATCGGAGTTAATCGCCAATGTCATAAATACGAAACTTGGAGGTGACGAAATTTTGTAATTGAAAATTGGCAAATTGGTCCAAATCAGAGAGATGATAATAATGACCACTGTGAGGTCCAAGTTGTCGTATTATGATCTCTTTGACCCAAATACACCTTCTCTAAGTAGGGGGTGAAGCCGGGAGAACGTAGATTCAACATCCAAAGATGCATTTTCACGAGTTTTATACCTATGTATGGCAACAATGAATTGCAGACGTCCTTAATGGATGTCCCCCTAGATCTTCAACTTTGTTGTACGGAATTGTCACCGTTGGTGGCAGTGTTAAATCGACTCATTCATTCAATCAACTGAGGGAGAACTGCAAATATAATTTTACTTTATTTGTCCAGTTGAAATTCAAATTATGAAGCGTAGTCTGAACTAAAACAAACTACCTGAATGACCTTCAAATCTCTCTTTTAATCCACCATCTGCACTGATTTTGTTAGTGCCGACTCAAAATCTAATCGTCACGCGAGCCATTCTATTAATAAAATAAAGTGAATATTTTACTCCACAAACACACACTCTCATCAAAAAGCAAAGAGTTGTTTTACCATCGAATCCAATGCATTTTATGTAATTGCGATTACATCTCCGGATTACATTTGAAGGTGCGAATGAAGCCACACAAGCCAGACAAATAATAAACATTAAATCACCCAATGAATGATAATTGATTTCCAGCTTTAATATGTTTCGTTTTCAATTTTGTGCGAAATGGAAATGCTGTTTTTGTTTATTAACTTCAGCGAATCGGTATAAATTGAAATCAAATTGTTAATAACATGCTCATTGCTCACATGGAATCGTGGGTGAGAGATGGTGTACTGGCTGAATATACATTTCGATTTGCCGTGCACAAATGGAGAAGCTAAATTTATGCGCAAATTAATTTTTACATTCTCTTTTCTCATTGAATTTTTATTTTGAAAATTTTTATTGTACATTTTGGTTATGTCAGACTTCTCGGACATGATTGTTCAATTAATCATTCGGTTTTAGATATAGATGAGCGATGTTTTACATGTTCAACTGTTCATTGAAATGTTTTTTCGATGTATCGCCCCATCGAAGTTATATATATTTTGCGTGCATGATTAATTACCATTTCATTGTTTGTTTTATCGAGTCTGAGTTCTTAATTATGGGAATTTATTGAGAGCCACTCAGCATGGTAGTAATGCTTTCAACGTAATTAACTTTTCTTTTCTTTTTCTCCTTTCATTACAGTGCCACTTAGTTACTTTAGTCATAGTCACATATTTATCCAGCACAGTAGCTATAAGAGTAGACTGGAATACAAATACTGGCCCGATAATTCCACCAACATCGACACTACCACCAGTACCGAAGCCACCATTCCGAGAACCAGCACCGGTGTGGGAAGACCAATCGCATGATATCCCCAATCCAAACACATACAAGTAAGTGTAGCGAAATTGTTTTAATTCAACATTTGGAAGCTATTTGCTTCCTTCTATAGCAACGCAATAGCACCGATCGTCACATACGTTACATTCTTCATGTTTGAATTAGTCTGATACTTCGTTTGTTTGAAGTGTTTTGTTCTGTGTTTTATACGCGATCTACTACTTCATTTGTTGTAGCATACATTTTTCTATAAAATAAAGGCTGCGTGGAGTTTATAATTTATTTTGATCATCGTTGCCGACAACAGATGATTGTCACGTTTTTAACTACTTTTAAAATTCGTTACTTTCGGAAAAGAAATCGTTTCTATTTCCACCGGAAACATCTTAAACCAATTTTTCCCGTTCCAATAAACAAATCCTAAGTTCTCATAAAAAATATTCTGAATGTCTAATCGCTTTACAAACAATTTCAAGTTATTCAAAACTACTGCTAGCGTAGAACTGTACCAGTCACTTTGCATTACCGCTATTTAGGGCTCTAATATCGGAGCTCAACTCTGTGTGAAATATTATGCACTTTAATGTTAACGGTAAATGATCGTGAGTCAACCGCCACTGAAGAAGTGATCTTCAGTTGTCCGTGTGAAATTGTGCGTAAAGGAAATAGTAATAGGACAGCTTACGATGACCTGTCTTATGGCATACAACGTAAACATTGTCAATGTAAAAACGTTTCTTTCTACTCAAATGTTTCGAGTTATACTTAGGACTTCGCATGTCTTGTCCGTTTTACTTCTTGCTATCTAGCGAAAACTGAAATGCCTACAGTCAAATACTACAAGTAAGAAACCAGAGCATTTGCCCAATTTATTTACCCAAACCAATTACGTTGAAAGAATTAAGAATAAGCAGGGACAATCTGTTTCGTGAAGTTTGACTCATTTTTCTCACACAACTTTCAGATATGTACCGCCTCCACCATCCAGACCCAAATTGAATAACCCCGATGATGATAGACAGAGACAACTGCAACAGGAACAACTACAACAACAAAACCAACACAGAAACCAATTGCAACAAAATCCAACAGTAGCCAGTCCGACTGCAGCAAGTCCTGCAGTATCAACGACAACATTAGCCCCAACATACGGAACCATCGTGCATCATCCGAATCAGATCCAAGATGTTAACAAGTCTGTTAGTAGTCTGGCTGTTCAATACGTTCCGAACTATGGCAATCAATATGTGGCGGTGGTGCCGACGTATCAAAAGGTGGACTACTTGAACGATAACAATGTGTATGATAATACTGGGAAATACGCTAAATACGACAAATACAACGACAAATACTTGGCAAAGCTGAGAAAATTCAAGGCATACGAACAACAGAAAGTGAAATATGTGCCGTACTACCAACCGGTAAGTAAAAATTGTTTTAAAATTTAAAACTGCAATTCGATTGCCAAGAATATGATGGCTAGATATGATAGAAGCGATGCCTTAGCTCGCACTAGGCTTCCTTCATCTAAGTTTTGGGTCAGACTAACGAATCATGAAGTCCCAATGTTGCGAATGTTGTTGAACGAGATCACACGTGTTACACAGAGATTAGATTAAATTAGAGATGTAAGATGGAGATTCTTTGTTTTCAACACTCGACAGAAATTCATTAGGACGCGTTCCGCCTAAAGGTGGCAGATCCTTATCATGAAGCTCATAATATACGGAGGTGTGAAACCTTAGACCCCTAAGGATGTGTACACCAGTCTCGGGAGCCACTGTTTAGAACTTCCATTGGTCAGCACGAAAAATAGTTGTCCTACGACTTTGTATTTGAGCTCGAGGGTAGCCCCAGTGTATATCTCATCCGTTGAACGTTGCAAAAAATCTAAATTAGTTTCAGAACGAAATTTATTGGGCGACCCTCGCCCTGTATCCAGAGCTCAAATACAAAAGTCGTACAACAAACGTTTGTCGTGCTAGCCAATGAAATAGTTTGTCATAGATTTCGAAGCGGTTCCTTACTATGTTAGATCCCCACAAAGTCATCGATTGACGAAGACACACATTAGGCCAACAACAGGCTTTCATCAGATTGCTGGATGTGTAAAATCGTAAAAGCTAGCTTTCGCTAAGTCTGCGTGGGTCATATTAACAATGATTGAAAAATACTCAGGTTGTTGGTTGTTACAATATCATTCTTTCGTTCATGGCCGATAAACTCATTGTAATATTGA
This sequence comes from Phytosciara flavipes, assembly GCA_026413405.1. NCBI lineage: Eukaryota > Metazoa > Arthropoda > Insecta > Diptera > Sciaridae > Phytosciara > Phytosciara flavipes. Next base: position 6,017 of record JANTFA010136312.1, read on the forward strand.
AACCCGAATGATAGTCACGCAATGCCCATATGAAACCAGAAGAAGAATGAACAAAGAAAACAATTCATTTCGAGCGTCTTCGATCAATCTCTTTAGCATTTTTATTATGCCAATGCAACCGCTCATGTATGTATCGTTGACTTGTAAGGCTTAAAATATATTATTCCATCGTCAAGTGATTGCAAGTGCTGATTCAATGTACTTCATACAATTCAACAACGGAATCGAGAGATAAAATCCCTACATTGTTGAATGTTGATTTCATTAAATGAGGCTTTTAATAATATTCATTGTACAAAAAAAATGCTGAACGTGGTGTATGTTTACATCCATTAATATTAACGATAATGAATATAAATGATTGTAATCTGGCTCACAAATAAATACAATTTTCTCGTTCTCTGTTTACTCATAAAAGTACCCGCAAACATTTCGTATCTCCTGTCTACACTTCAGTTTATTTCGGATTCACTGTAACAACTCCTGATATTTTATCCGTTAAACTAAGTAGCTAGTACCGAGTGGGTTCCTACCTCAAAATAATCTCAAATAATTCTAGAAGTGACTTACCTCTCGGCTGAGTTAGAGCAGAAAATTATATTCGATTTGTAAATTTACATCAGCGCCACCTACTGACTGTTGTTGTTCTCAATTTATGTAATTTGAGTTCCAATCTTTGAGAAGTTTCTATTTTTATGCCGTGTATATCTTATTTATGTACCGTCCACCTTGCAATTCAATACCTGGAGCGTGGAAACGACCGAAAACTTATGTTAGACGATAGCTAACACAACAGCAGCCAGCCAGATCATTCCAATGTACAGTGATTCGATTAATTTTCGTTAATTTTAACAACATCATGATAGTAATTTCATTATGACGATTGTATTGTGCCGAGTCATGCCCATAAAGAAGATTAATTGGTTCATTTCAATTCGTGGAGGTCTGGGCTGGGTTTTCGGTTTGTTTTGATGGCACTAAATGAGTTTCATTAAATGAACCTGCTGCGGCATTTAAAGTTTACAATGAATTGTGTAATTTGATTTTTGGTTTATTCATACAGATCGCGGCGACTCATTAATCAGTGTATGCCGATTAAGTTAAGTTTTATAAGATTTTCTGCTGCAAGGGTTTTGCCAATACCGAACGCGAGAGTCTACTCTACACTTCTTTTATATAGAAGAATGGTCTGAATTTTTATGATGTTGAGGGAGATTGTTAAATATCAACGGAAAACTGCCCATTCAAACGAGTTAAAGGATTGAGCCATTTTTGTGACAACCTGGTTCAAAAACAAGTTGACCATTGAATTTTTCAGTTCAGGCTCAGTTTAATGAGAGTTTGGCCTGAACCAAATCTTTTTTACATGTACATGTCTAGCGAATCATACGCGAAATGAAAATTAAAAAATTACTTTTCATTATTCGCTTCATCAACAAACATGCTGACACATGTGGGAAAGTGGCATAAAAGTATCAGGTGTCATTGTCAGGTGAGCTTGATGTCATTGTAAAGCTAACACTTGAGGCAAGGGCATGAATGTAAAATTAAGTTGAATTAGAAACTGCAAGCAGGTTATAGAGGCGGTTGTTTACATATTACGTCACATTCCGAGGGGGAGAGGTGTACAGTCAAACGTAGAGGTGACTTTTCTGAAAAAGTAGCAAAAATGACCACAATCAAAAACGTTTTGCTCTCATTTGAAAGCGCCGCGTCTAGAATCACGATTAACGGGCTTGCTCGGTCACTTGGTCAGGTATTACTCCTTGAAAATGGTGAAATTTTGCCTAAGTGACTGAGAACCATAATTTGTAAACGAAATTTCTTCATTTTCGTCCTGCTATCAATTCCAATGCCAACCGTAAGCTTCAAAAGTTTCAGAGGTCATGGCTGACCCTAGTAGCAGTTCTCGAAACGGCCAAGTGGATCCGAAAACTGATTGGTTGAACAGTGCTCAAGACTCTTAAAAAGATTATGAATAAACAGTCAGAGATGATCTCACGACTCTTGATTCAGACTGAGTATTATATCATTCCAAGCAAATCTTCAAACATTACTAATAATCTGAACTCAAAAAATTTCGATTGCATTCATTGCCACAGATTATTACGTAAAACAATCACCGGTACAATCTCTGTTCAATGCGAAATCGTTTCCCGCATCATCGGATGTTTAACCCAGTTGATTGTGGTATTTATACCTAGTTATCCAGCGTACGTACCCGCACATTTTTTTCTTCTTCAACGAGACAATGCTAAACTTATTCATTTCATTCATTATTCATAAGCCATTAGATTATGAGTTATTCAAGAAAAACAGATTCATTCGAAATCATACTGAAGAAAGTACATTTCGCTGCTAAAGTAAAAGGGGTTCAGTAGGTGAATTGAAATAGAAAACATAAAATGCAAGTACGATGTAACACCAGCGCAGTTCTGCGACAAACCAGCTATATCACACAATCCCATTATTAATTCACTAATTCAATAAAACTATGTGACTCGGGCTTATGGTATCGTATATCGTACAAAATTCCATACACTCAATTAACTGTATCTGAGTCTGTCTAGTAGTTCAAAACGATTTTTTTTGTCTCTGTTAATGCATTAAAATTGTATCAAGAATTATCCAAGACATCGAAATATGTTGTTCCTTCCTGCATTCAATTGATAAACTCTGCGCTTTCGTGTCATTAAGCATTTGGCTATTATATGCGATAGCAACACAAAAAAACCGAACCTAGCAATGTGGCATGTCTATAAAAATAATTGGTCAACAACTTGCACTATGCACAATGTGCTGTCTCTTTATATGCGAAACGTGTATTATCATGCACATAGTAATAGACATCCTGAGCTCACTGCAATCAGACACAAATATAAATGGCTTCGTATAATATACAATTCATTGACTTGTTGCCATATAACGAAGCGCATGTAACATGGAATGAACCACGTAATGATTGGACATTAATTATGACACAGTACTGGCCACATCTTGTTTACTGAAAATGTTTTATTGTCATGGGTTATATCATAGGTTTCACTATGCATTTTGTTTGTTCGTTATGGCTTTAGCATCTCTAATGTGGGACAACATTGATTAGCCATCAACCGGCATGTCGTCGTGTTACTATTGTCTATATTATTCGCCCTCAAACAGATGATGCAACTTTTTGAAGGTCTTCAATACCAGTTGATTTAAATTCAACACTCTTCTGTTTTACAGGAAATGCGCACACATTCGAAAGCATTTCCGCAAAAAGTTCGGTTTTGAAATTAACGGCCGGAATATTTGTGGACACATTTGTGTCACTTCTGATTGCTTTCACGATTTAAATGTCAGCAATGTTTAAGGCAATCTGAATGGAAACATCGTAAATTTTAAAATATTTCGCAGAATTTACGAGCCGCTTGTATATGACGTCACGCCATCTTAGAGAATTTCGACTATACGCGTACCCCTCTTCACACAAGAAGGGGTAAAAATTGATTCAAATTTGTAATTGTCGTCCCGTTCTCTTTAGGTTCCTTCACCCAAAAGCGTGACGTAATTTGTGAACGGAACTGTTATATGTCCGAAGTTTAAAGTTAAACACTCCGTATTACGCCAAATATTACAAATTTGCGGTCTCTTCAAGATAAAGGGTTCACTGATGTCGCTTTGAAAATAAGACAATCTAAATTCAATAACAAGATGTACATCAGAGAGATGATAATATAGCGGCTGGATCGAAACGATTTCTCAATCGCTATACTGGTGTCTCTCTGATGTACATCAGGAACAAGGTGGACAATATTGATGTGGTAAACTTTATGTGGAATTTGTTCAGAAAATGAGTGCAAATCACATATTTGAGGAAGTTATAAAATGTAGAATCTTTTCGTCAAATCGATTCAAGTGCCTTTATTTTCCTCTATCAACTGATTTTTTGAAGAATTTTGATAAAAAGGACCACATTTTCGAGTTTGTCTACTAGGTTTGATACTTCTCTTGTTCAAACATCGTTTTACCTGCACCAGAAAATCTGTTACTTCTTTAGATTAACTATACGTTTTGCCTTTAAAACGCGAGCGCACTGGCCAGACTATCTCATTTTCACCATCGTTGTCAATAACAGATGAGTCATTGATTCTGAACATAGCAGCTTAAATTGGCAAGCAATACAACAGATTTGAAATAAGGGGCCTACTCGACGCAGAAGTCAAAAATTCTCATAGGTTTTTAATGTTGGTATAATGCTACTCCGTTCCGATTGTTCATACATGAAAAGGGGCCAAATGACCGTTAAGAAAGTCTGTTGTATTGCTTCTTAATTTAAGTTGCTATGTTCTGAAGTGTTTTATCAGTTTTTATTTTTTTCTGTTTTCTTAAATTTTTATGGAGAGGAATCAACGGAATTTTTAATCGTAGATAGTAGCAAAACGTTTTGAAGTCCAATTTTTTGTGTGAAGTTTATGGCGCGAAGTCGAAAGTCAACATGTCATGTAATGAACTTTGCATTCTAAGACCGTCACATATAATAAATCGTACACCTCGCCAGGAGAAAGAAAGATTGATCTAAGTTTGCATCGGTACATTAAATGGCTCCTACTCAGAATGTTTATTTTGACGAGCTGGTTTGTGTACCATGCCTTCAACTCGTCGTTAGAATAGTATATTTCGTCACGAGTGATGAAAAGTTGAAACGTGTAACGAAAAAGTCAGCTTTCATCACGAGTCACGAACGGCTATTTTTGCGCCTGAGGATCATAATGAGATGCAACTCAAAAACAGAAAAAAGAGATCAGCGGCCAGAGGCCGGAAAAGTTACTTTTCCGGCCGCAAATATCAGTCCAGAAAAATACCACTTTTCGACACGGAAACGAGTGTCTAAAACCATCGAATTATGATCCTCAGGCGCGAAATAAATATTTTAGACAGTGGTGCATAATATAGTGAGGGAATAAGTTTGCTAAGTTAACCAATTCAGAAATAATTTTGATAAACTCTTTTGCTTAGATCTACAACTACATTCCACAACAACCACAATATTACCAACAACTTCCAAATCTACAGCCACCGCCCCAATGGAACCAATTCTATAACAACAATGCTTGAGATTCGTACAGTACCCATACAGGTGTGGATGCATTTTCTGACACAGAGCTTTTAAAATGACAACAATCTTTTCGGAAATTTTTTTTTTGTATACAGACACTGTGACCACATAGTTTCATCTTTTAATGCATTCTCAATCCAATCTATCCTACAGATGATTCAACGTTACAGGTGGATCTGAGTATAATTTGATTGAAATGACATAATAAAACGATGAAATTCTGTTTGTGATCACAGATCGAACTCTAATAAAATTGTGTGAAAAATGGAAAATCTCTCATGTAAATAAAGCAAAATATAAAAATGTAAAAATGTGTAAAGAAGACGAAATTGTGATGACAAAACATAGTTTGAATAAAATAAACACCAAAATTAGATGCATCGACTTTTCTTTAGACTCGGTAAGATGAAGACCCGGTATGGTTTCATTAAATGCCTTCCAAAAGATGATCCAAAAACAACACTTCCTTGGTAACAGCAGGACCAGACTGACTCTACTGAAGACGTTCATATGAAATGTAAGAAAACGCGCTGTCAGTGGTGAAAGGATGCATGAAAAACGTGACCATAAAAGGCATCAATATAGCAAAATGAATTAAATTACAACAAGCGCACATGTGATTTTCCATGTTGCCATATATGGCCTGGCCAGTCCGGGTCTGGATAACAGTGAACTTCGTAATGTACATTTGATATTGTCGGATGGACTATGAGTATATCTATGAATACAATGCAACCAAGCTGGGAATTCTTACATGTCATTGTCCATTTATTATTCGCCAGGGGTTTTTTACATTACAATTTTAGAATATTCAGCCCGCCTGGAAGTTGACTTTCATTAGCGCCATCTTTAATTTTCCATACTGGAATAATAATGTATGTACCGGCCTGTAGCCAGCCTCTTCGTCTAAAGATATTTTAAAGATTTTTTATATCGACAAAATTGTCAAATAATACAAATATCAGGTGGGGGGCTCAACTCAGCAACCACCTAATTACAGGCGTGTGAATGTATCCACTTTACTTAGATCGTTCAACAGTATCAAACTATAAAATCTTCGTGAAACCCACCTCGAAAAGAGCCCGGAACAATTCATGTCTCGAAAGCTGGTAACGAAGTTAAAGACGAGCAAAAAGATGGTGAGTATGTTAAATAACAGGGCCAAGTTACTGGTAATCAAAATAATCATGCTTGAAAAAGTTCATACCTCGACTGTCGTGCCCATCCAATGTTATTAGCGATTTTGTTAGAGGACACCTCCAGGGTTAATAATCACATAAAACTAAAATCGGATCCCTGGTGAGTTTTTGAGAAAAGTCGATTTTTGTAAATTTTCCACCCTCGGCGAACTTTGACGACTGTTGTACCTCACCAGGACGACTCTTTTCGAATGAAACTATGGTTGTTAGTTAGCCTGAAGTCTAAGCTTTGTAACAATACCAACATGTCATACATGTGTATCGATAAGTATTTTCTTGAGAGAAGTTTTTTCATTTGGGTCGTCGTACTCGAAGAATGTGCATACAATTTAATACATTTTCGGTTACTTTTCAGTCTGATTCTTCTTGAGTCGACTAAAATAAACGTCTTGAGGCTACTTAGACGTATTCTACGTTATTTGAAAAAAATCACAGTGTCGAAGGAGTTGTTCACGATCGATTTCTTTGAAATTCTTGAAATTCTTGTACTCAGACCTCGTGACAATGAGAAATTTCATTCATAATTTCTTGATTTTCAACCAAAAAAGTGGTAAATTGTGAATTAAATCGTTGAATTGAGTAGTTCCTGAAAGTTTTTGAATTATCTTATACAGTCAATTATCTAGAGGTCATATCAAGCATATGGCATGATTAATATATCAAAAGGTTGATCAAAGCAGCTATCTGAATCCGATTCACGTCAAATTACAAAGGACATAAAAGGACATAAACTTTCAGGAACTACACATTTCTACGATTCCGTTCACAATTTACCACTTTTTTGGTCGAAAATCAAGAAATTATTAATGAAATTTCTCATTATCACAAGGTCTGAGTACAAGAATTTCAAAGAAATCGATCGTGAACAACTCCTCTGACACTAAGTTTTGGTTAAAACAACGTAGAATAACTCTAAATAGCCTCCAGACGTTTATTCCAGTCGACCCAAGAAGAATCAGAATGAAAAGTAATCAAAAATGTATGAAATTGTATGCTCATTTCAGATTCTTCGAGTACGACGACCCAGATGCAAAAACTTCTCTCAAGAGTATATTTATCGAAACACATGTATGACATGTTTGGTATCGTTACAAAGCTTAGACTTCAGGCTAACTGACAACCATAGTTTCATTCGAAAAGAGTCGTCCTGGTGAGGTACAACAGTCGTCAAAGTTCGCCGAGGGTGGAAAATTTACAAAAATCGACTTTTCTCAAAAATTCACCAGCGATCCGATTTTAGTCTTATGTGATTATTAACCCTGGAGGTGCACTCTAAAAAAATCGCTAATAACATTGGATGGGCACGACAGTCAAGGTATGGACTTTTTCAAGCCCACCGTGATCTGTTCTCAGTGCGCGTCTTTTTTCGAGAAATTTCATGAAGTTTCACGAATTTCGAGAATTTTATTCTTTAAAATTCTCGATATTTCTTGAAATTCTTAAATTTTAGAATCTTAAGAATTATCGAAAATTTAAATTCTTAAAAATAGGCTCTGGTTCTCAGTGTTCATTGAGTCAATATTCGGTTCGACTTTTTCATGTCTAGTTCATGTATGTTGTACGCAGAGGGTTGCAATGTCGAATAACAATCCAGCGCCAACATATCACGCACACAACTACACAAAATTGGAACGATCGCAAATTATGTGATATGGAACTCGACACGACGTTTCATACAAACAGAATAAGTTTGAATTCAGCGCCTTCTTTTGGACGACGGCGTCGCGTCGTTGCATCTGAATACGAATATCACACACACATCTAAGAAGATTTTTTTTCAAGCCACTGTTTGACATTGCAAATCTAGGTATTCTTATATCGATGGTTGTACGCTTTCGTAGCATCTTACTTTTTCACTATTATTTTGCTTCTAAAATTACTAAGCTAAAATGAACGAGTCTGTAATTATCAAACACAATCTAAAGATCCACTGAAATCGAAGTTACTCCATAAAAAATTAAACCAGATTAAAGGCACAGCATATTACTCGAGTACTTAAAATTCCGTACCAGACGAACCAAGGTCATTCGGAGTAAATTACCTGTTTTGCTGTTGTTGTTATTGATGGTACATATGTTGAACATTACGCAAAGAAAAAATCGTGAAGAATATTTTTTTCAAATATTATTTGGTTTTGTGCCACCATTCGTAGCCGATGATGATGATGGAATCTTAATACACACACTTTAAATGGTCAATTAAAACCCATTTTTTATTCAACATGAACTTTTTGTATTTGTAAAAGTTGTTCGAATTGCTCTGGACATTTAACACTATGTGTGATGGCCGGTAAGATTAAGTGGCATTTTAAAGTGCAGAGATGAAAATGTTTTGGTATGTATTTGTCGTGTATATGTCAGACGCAAAACTCAATGCGAAGAACTTGAAGAATGTACAAATCTTTTGAATAAACAAATATTCGAAGTCAATTACATATACGTTGGCTCATGATGTTTACATTCTTCTAAAATATACGATAAAATCTCACTCTTGATTCTTCTTTAGTAAATATTAGCGAATGGAGTTTGCCATTGTTTGTGGATTTAAATTTAAATATTGCGAGCACAAAGCTTGAGACAGGTTCAGGTTAGGAAAGTTTAAAGTAGATTAGTACTTTAAAATAAAGCTAGGAAGAAGAAGAAATTCGCAACTCAGCAAAAAGTAGCCTATGCGTAGAACGAAATATTCTTATCGCATAATTAGAAAATTCGAAGGACACTATGGGCGTTATACAAATGATACTTTCCTGATGCTGTGAACAGTATCGTTCGTTCTTTAGACGTATTTTAAAGACTTGAAGTAGGGAATCTGTCAGATTCAGACTTCACAGGACGAGTTTGAAGCAGAGTGACATTCTGAGGAACATGCCAGGGGTCGTTTAATTCTGATCGTCGCTAACATGATTCGCGGTTCAGGTTCAACGTTCTCAAGTTCATGATGGATCGAAAAGTGTTCTTTTCTTTATGATGAAGAAGTTTACGAATACAGCGGAGATACGAATGACATTTTTGATGACGGGCTGATCCACTGCATGCGCTTGAATGATATTGAAGTGAGCGAGTCTAACAACCCATTAGCCAATTGTAACGTGAGTTCCGTACTGAACAGTCTTCACCGTTATTATCAATTACATTTGACAAACGGGGGTTTCTCCTGAGCTGTGGTATATGAGATTCATTACTGCAATTCACGAATCAGGATAGAGATGCGATTATTTCCCAGTAAGCATCATTCAACTTAGTGCTTAAATCATGAAGGAGCTTGTATTTCGAGTGGTGTTTGGCTTTGTTCAATCAACAATTATTTCATGGCAGCATTGGTAGATCTGTGCAGATTAACTTAGGGTAACACATGACATTTGTATGCCGTAATGTCATGAACGGTGGACCAGTGGACACGATCTAAGTGGATTTCTCCAAGGCATTCGATATGGTGGTACATACCATGAGTTGTTTATTACAGAACTTCTCTCGTTTGGCAATGGTGGTACTTCGTTGGAATAGCTTAAGTCATACCTATCTTATTGTTCTCACTGTTAATAAATGCGAAGTCTGGAGCCTGGAGTGCCAGAAGCTACTCGTAGAATCTACGGCGTAATCATTATTGGCTGTTGTTGAACGATTCTAAATGGTATTTACTAGTGGAAACGATACTAAGTTTTAGCTCACGTCCACACATAGCAAGATATTTATGGAGAATGATTTAAGTAGACCCTCGCCTAGAAGGTCAAATCGAGGGGTGACGAACTTATGAGGTTCATGGACTAAAAAAACAAAATCAGCTCTATTTGGAGTGAATTCGTATGCAATTGGTGGATTGAAGTCTTGGTGTCGAGTGCAGTGTGTCGGTCCAAGAAGTGTGTTACCTCGACTATACTGTTCTACGGCCTCGACAACAACCCCTCGGTCAAATATAAATTAAATGAATTACAATCGTATCACTGATCCGAATAATCATATTGAACAATCCAAAGTTAGTGGCGTTACACATTTCTTGAAGTGTGACCCCCATGAAGCTATATTTAGCAGCAATAAAACCAGCTACTAATTTTTCCCATCTAAAAGAGTTCATACTTTCAAGGCGATTAGTTGAAGTTAGAAATATCGAAGTATGACTTGTGGTGACGAAGAAGTAAGCCGTTTGTTGCGTAAGACATCTGTGACATTTTGAGATAGTTCGACAAAATCTGAGCATAGCTTGGTAAACTCTTTTGACATCCTAAAACTGCTGGTATATGCGATCAAAGCAGAGGTCCACGAACCTGTATCATTTAAAAACACAACGTTTATGATGTTCGTTACTCCTTTATTCTTTCCATTCTACATCAGTGCAAATAAATAATTTTGCAGATAATTTTGCTTATGGTCAGTTCTGCTGTTACGCGTATGATTGTGGACAGCATCTTGCGCGAATAAATCCCGGTGAACAATCTGAAAATGTTCCACACATAGCTGGGTAGCTAGCTCCAAATGAGTCATTGCATAAACGGTCACGTGAAACGAAAACTGAGTAGCAAACAGTAGCAATACACCCCGGAACTGTATCACAGAATTGCAAAGATTTTCACATATAAAATTGAAGGAAACCATATCGACAAAGCGAATACTTACAACTGCGTCTACATTTAGCTTTCTTGCCTAAGCTCAAAAACCCACATTTTACGTTGCCAACGTCTTCCCATTCTGGAGAATAGTCGTTTTTGCATAAAGAGCTATCTGCAGAAAATCTTGTCTTACAGCTACTCCACTCTTCTTGCGCACCTAAAATGTTAACCAATAATTCTCACCATAAACAAATAAAAACAAATTGAACTTACCTGCTGCCTTTCCACAAGTGGGTGCACGATAGCTATTTAGCATTGTCCACACCGGACGCGGACGACCAACGTTTTGATTATTGTCGTATTTTGAGTAATTCGTTGTACGAACTGTGTTTTCCATATTGCTTGTGTGTACCAAGCTTCCAGCGTTGACAAAACTTTCAAGTTGAAGCATTGGTTGGATGGAACCTTCTTCCACAGATTCCAATGCCAATTCGAGATAGTCATCGTCGTTAGTCGTGTTTGATGATTGAATGACATAGTTCATTAGGTCACCCGACAAAACAATGCGTGTTGAAAAACGCTTCAAATTGGCTTCATATGATCGACTTGTAGGCTCGTCGGTGCGTACATCAGACATTGAATTTGACGATGAGTATGACTGGGAATCAGGTCGGGCTTTTTTATCTAATTCAAGATAACTAGCACGTTTCTTGCAGTTGTTCAAGTTCCTGGTCTTTTCAATTTTGATGAAGTCGCCGTCTCTTTTCAATTCTGGTAATGGAATCCAATTGGGATGTGCTTCGGCTAAATATTTGGGTAGCTCCGAGATATCGTAATGGGTTTCGCAATTTCCGGAAAACATTGGTTCCATTGTTTTGTAGAAAGCATTGGCATTGTTCTCATCGGGAAAATGATTATCTTCTGATTTTATCAAATACTGAGCTCTCATGTCCACTTGGAATTGACTTATGATGGCCTTCAGTTGGTTGATTTGATCGTTGGACACTGTAGCATCGACTGAAATCGATTCAATGACACCATTTTCTACGTGAATTAGGAATTGCTTGTTCCAAGGCAATTGGAAAAGTTGACGAGTTGGTTCTAGATGTTCAGGTGCTTCATGTATTTCGCCAATCCACAAAGAGTCAGACTTTGGATGAACCAATAAAACCGCACTGCCTTCACCATTACTTGAATATGCGTGTACTTTGTACTTATACACTTGATTCTCTTTCCAAGCAACAACAAGTCCAACTAAATCAGAAACGTTTTGTTATCAGTAAAAATAATTTGTTCCGATTGGAAGTATTGATCGTTAAGAGTATTTAGATTTAACTAACTTGAGACTAAAACCGTCAATAGAACCCAGTTCATATTGATTGAAATGAACAAACTTCACTATGTCACACTGCAGGCTAACTACTCCACAGCCGAGTTGTCATGTTTAAATGCAGGAATCCTGCTGATGTTGCCAAATGAAGTAAGAAAGTAAGCGATTGAGATCAACATGATAAATGAATTGATCGCCAATAATATTCGTAACTCAACAAAAACAAGTTGAAACGTGTGGAACGAATTATTCTTATCACTTAATTCAGAAGTCGCAGCCCTAATAGGTTAAACGGTTAAATCTATCAATTGAATTGATTGTATTCTCAAGGTGAACCAAATATAATGTGATACAAGTAGAGTTGCACTATGGACATTAAAAAGCGTTCTACAAACAGGGCTTATTATTCAGAATTTAATTACAAATGATACTGTCCTTTTATGTTGTGGACGTTCATTAGACAATGTGGTTGCACAACATTTCAAAGACTTATGGTAGGAAGTCTGTCATATTCAGGCTTCACAGGAACTCAAGTCTGACTTCAAGCGAGTTACATTTTGAGGATCATACCAAGTGTGTGTTAGTTTTGATCGTCGCTAACATGACTTAAGTTACCAGCACCTTTTCAAGTTCTTTAAAGCTCTTGATGGGAAGAAAAGCGTTCTTTTGGATGAAACACGTCAATGGCCGCTATGGTGGGTCGTATTTTACATTTCTATTTCATTTGAAAACGCCTAACGGCAAAATTTGCGGAATTCAACTTTGTTTTAGAGCATTTAGGTTCTTCCGAAAGTGGTACACTGGTAGACGAAAGAAGGTTCATTAAAAAAAAGTCATACAGGTTTGGAGCTAGTTCAAGACATAGCTTCGTTCATATCACGATACATGTCATTGAATTGACGCCGTGCGCTGCCATAGGTGTGTCACAAAAATGAAATATCGTGCTGGCAGCAACCTACACTGATTCCAAAAATGATACGCAGTGAAGGAGATGAAAGCTAACACGTTAGCTATTACTAACATTCTTTTCATGTACGGGACTGAATAAAAAACACCTCTCAATCATCTGAATAACAATTATGTGTCTCAGCAGATATTTTTAATGATTTGCAACAATTTTATTCTACTGCGTGTGTCGGATCGTGTGTTATGTTTAATATCGTTTGATATGTTTGGATTGGAGTATATTCTAAGTTTTTTTCACACTCGTCGAACAAAATGTTTTAATTAATAATCAGGAAGCAATTACGTTTCCATTTAACAACTTAAGTATAGCCACTTCTAGCCATAAACGTATTACCAAATGAAATCATATTCCTAGCCCAATACAAATACATCTTAATTGTCCAAAAAACAGTGTGAATTTAACTCATCAATCGGTGCATTTAGAATTTATAGTTGGATTAACACATAGGTTCAGAACTCTCAATTTGATACCCATTGAGACGTCTAAATCTTCGTGCAGGTAACCTAACGCTACCCGCAGCAAGTTTTTTTTGTGCGAATAAGATTTTCGCTTCAGTAACGTAGATAATGAGTACTTTATAACAACTCAATGATGTAGTGCTTTCTACTAGACGATTGAGTTGCCAGTGGTGTGAGTCCGATTCCCAACTGTGGCAGAAAAAAAGTCGATTGTCAGAATTCTATACAAAACACAGCTGATTGAATTGGTCCGAGTCTGTGGTAGTTGGTAAATGAAGGTTTCACACGGCTTGTCAGCAAAGATATTGTTGGTGGAAGCTTGCATTCTACTCCAACTAGTTTCACTCCTATTACATAGATGGCACTCAACATCGATGTAACTTAGGTCGGTCGCGCAGCTTACCACTGGCAAAGTAAAAACTTTCGATAATGAGTTGTTACATTTCATCGTCGTTTTTAGCAACAGATTGAAATGCAATCTTTTCCTTCATCAGCTTAAACAGAGGTTTTACTTAAGCTCCAAACACACTTAAGCGAAAAGGAAAGGTCTCCAGTTCTGCCTCCATTTACTTCTATTGTGTAAAGCACACGTGTCGAGTAAAGCAAGGCATCACAGAGACAAAACGAAATGGTTTTTTTAAGTATGTGGCTACCTTCAACATAGGAACATGCAGTGAGATGGAAAGAATGTGTTAATTCCTCTGTTAAGTTTTTGCCTTTTGACTCGAAAGTGAAACAGTTACATCGTGGATGCAAGTTCCATTGCCTAGTAGAGATAAGGCTTATTTTTTGCTCTTGTTGTCACTGTCAATAACAGATGATTGCTAGTTGTTGAATGTCTAGCAAGATAAATGCCACTGGAAGAACCAGCATTTTCGACTTGATTGACTGTTCGTTAAGTTCTGGAACGTAGACTTTGTTAGTCAATAGAATTTTGCAAGAGAACAAAAGATTTCTATAGAAATTCTATAGAATTTTTGTCAAATTCCTAGTCAACTAACAAGGAATTAGCCATTTACGCTTTTCAACATGTCAACATGTGTGGCTACTTTCGGTGAAAAGTTCATAGTAAAACGTTAAATCAATGGTTCAATTCAACAAAGTACTTGAAACGATCGAATTTCAAAAGTAATTATTCGACCTGTTTCTTTTCATTGAGGTAAGTTTATACTCTACTTTATTGTGTCAAAGATCAGGTAACATTCTTTACTATCTGCATCTATTGCTTCTCATTTTACATTTCACGTATTACGTTTCGTCGTCTCCAGCTCTTTCGAAACTCTGCTAAGCCAATGTGTATACGGTTACCGTGACGGTACGAATATTTGTTTCTACTCATAATTATTTCAACATTATTAGACTAAAAATATTAAATTCAAGGTGAGCGAACTGAATGAAGCAAAATTATTGAACTGATTTCCGTCAATGATCCATTCAACGTTGCTCATTCGTATATTTGCCAGCCCATTTAAATAATAAATGTGAGAAAGACCTAAACTTTCAAGCATCACCGATCGTAAACACTTGTGATTTCATGTCTATCATCAAACAAATAAACCAGACGGCAACTGGCAACGTAAAGTCCGAACGGTTTTCACGATGTGGGAGAATTTTAGATTTACAGAAATATCATTTTAACATGACCACTAATGATCTTTTAACATTCGTTCTACTGGTTAAAGATGAGATTCACAGTCTATGTTAATTCATCAAAAAGTGAAGGTTTATTTTGGGACATTATGAGTAGCAGAATTTTTAATTTGACCGAGTGATACTGAGGTTTGTCGGTATTTTCGGACGGATAGTGTTACGAATACTAGATTACACACAAGTTTAGAAATGTTTACTGTCACCTCCACCCCTCAGCATGCAAAAGTGAAAATGGATAGATGAAGGAATTTGTTCCCGTATTGCTCGTTTGACAATCGATGGGTTTTGGATATTCGATGGGTTTTGATTTTTGTTTTTTATATGTTGCTACATATGCATTGACAAGTTCAAGGCTTTATGCGTAAAGGTTACGCAGATTTCTGAGTGTGTTCATTTAAATCTGGTGTATGAAGCCTGCTGAACTGAGTAACCTTTGAGAATTTCTTGACTTCGCAAAATGTGCAACATAAAAAAAATTAAATCCAAAACCCATTGAGCGGTGCTCACACCTATTGTATTATTACATACACAACGTTAGCCAATCTTCATGTATTGATCCTGCGATTTCTCGATTATTATTTCTCCGTACTTCCATTTCTTTAGTAAAGAATCTTTATGTACTCAAGTTTCATCAAGCATCTCATCCCGGCGATATAAAATTCGTAACCCGTGAATATTTTTAACCTGTGAAAACCCGAAGACTCTAAATTCCCGTGAGACCGAGAATGTCCATGAAAAGATTTCTTATCCCGTAAATCTCAATGAATATACCCACTGTCCGATATGGTCGCCATTTTCCCAAAAATACAATCTACCAACCCCCAAACCTTACTTTATCCGAACGTTGTATTTAACAAAAACATAAAGTCCTACAGTCCAAAAATATACTTCCGAAATGCAACTCCACCACAATTCAAATTTCCCGCGTACAATTTCACAAATTAAATGAATTAATTAACCAAAGCAGAGATGGCGCAACGTATTTGTGACCGATAACAACATAAGAAAATAAGTATTCAGATATGCACAGCATCGTTTAGTTTGTTAACGTTGTACGAAGGATGTATGCATAGTATGTTATAATGGCACCTCTTGTGACGGGTAAGTGAGATATCCCTCAGAGAAATAGTCAGAATTAATTCGGATTTTTCAATCGGATCTTGAAATTTTCATATAAAAGAAGTGAGAGCGTTCTGTTTTAGTCTGTAACATCTCCTAACATCGTTGGTCCCATAGCTTCTGAAGAGTTTCAACCCATAAAAACGGGACAAGCATCACTTTTATTGTTGCGGCTATCTTCTAGCCACTCTTGCTTTATCCACAAAAATTTTTACTTTATCAAGTGTTCAAAGATACATGATATGCAGTGCCTAAAATAAGGATTTTGAACTGGGGAGCACTTTGAACGTAGGGGCGAAGTTTTTATTGAAAAAGGCGTATATGATAAAGACGTACGTCTATAAAGGAGGCGTACTCCTTTGAAAAAGAAAAATCACTTTTTGTTATTGAGGAAATTTCTAATTACTCATGATTTTCGAGGGCTTCAATTACTGACATTTCTTTCTATCAAGAAAAACGGGCACACTACGCGTAGACAACAAACGCATAAAGTTTTAGTTTGGTAGACGGATGAAGCAGACGCTGTGATTTTGTAATGTTCTTGTAAAGCGCCGCAGGCGAAATTTTTTCGGGAAAATTATCGAAAGTTTCAAATTTGGTCTATGGCGAGAGAAGACCATTTGCTTCTGAGTGCCTCTTTGGTTGGTCCGATTTGTTTAAGAAACTATCGAATTCTGATGAAAT
>JANTFA010136313.1:0-12886 GCA_026413405.1 Phytosciara flavipes
AATTAACAATTGACAATGACTAACTCCATCTATCGGGAACAACAAGAATCAGTACATTCGAAATAAGCAGGAACATTTGAATATCACCAGCTGTAGCTGTACAATGGGCTCAACGGTGGCTTCCGTACGAATCCTACTCCGGTAAAATTAGATGGCTGGACTTAATAGAGAAACACTGCGTCCAGTAAAAATTAAAAATCTCTCTCTCTCTCTCTCTCCTCCTGCGTAACTAACCCAACTTTCTGTAGGTCAGTTACATTTCCTCCACCTCTTAAGGCGTGGCGTTATTTGTGTAGCCATATTGCTGTCCACTTTAATTCTCTATAAATTTCACAATTATGTACATGGACAGGACAATCCATCGTTAAATTTCAGATTACTATCCGGAATTAAACGTCCGTAAACTGAGCTCTAGCTTGTTAAAATGATAAAATAAATCCCCTTTAATATGTTTATCCGCAAATTATTATATAAATCCAGATGATGGGTGCTATCGCGTATGATGTACTGTATGTGTGTAGGTGTAAATCCTATTTTGTGTACCAAATGTCATTAAAACTTTTGAAATAAACAAGTGAATCACAACTAAAATTAAACAAACAAATGAATTAAATTAGCAGAATTAAATGATATGATGCGGGTTACGTTTATAGTTACCGAGGGTGATGGGGTAACTATGTGAAATATGACACTACTTAGCATTTTACACATTTAGATATAAAAGGCGTTTGCTGGTAATTCTTCTTTCGAGTGTGATTTTTTTTAGTTTCCTTCCAACCCAAATTGAACCTTTTTCATAACCCTTTTCATGGCAACATATAAAATTTTCTTTCGATGTAAGCATTTTACTAAAAATCTCAGCATAATAATTTACATAACTCCGCTGTTGTGAAGGGTGTGTTCTAACTACCTACTACCTGCTATTATAGTATTGAAACTGTTAAACATAACAATACGAACAGACGATTACGGATTTGAGTGCATTCTGGATGAATAGGCCACATTCGGTATTATGTGAAAATTAGATTATATACAATGAATATTCAAAATAGCTCTCAATATTGTTTGGCTATACTTAAAGTGGGAATTCATTTTCTTCATATTGTACATACTTCTTACACACTCACGAGATTGTTTCGAGCAATGCATCGCCAGTGTGGTACAACGAAATTAACAATAATCTATCTAGCAAAACCACTCTCTTGTGACGCTGTCAAAGTACCTCCTCATTTTCGTGTTCGTAGAATCATGCGCTGTTGACTAATTTCTAATTTTACATGAAAATTCCGGAAGAAAAGTTGCATTTTTACCACGTTAGGTTGCTGAAGAGACTATTGCAATAGATCGAGAACATCAAGAGCTTATCTTAAATTTGTCTCTGACCGGTGGTGATCGATCTAGCCAAATGAACAAGATTGTTCACAAAATTAGTGTGCGCAAAAGTGAACAGTGTACCTTTGGAACATATTATGTCAACGCTAGGGTGGGTTAGTCTTTCAAAATTCACAATTTTTTGTGACGTAATATATGGACAGCCCCTTGCAAATTACATAAATGTGCATAAATGACATTACGCTTTTTCAGTGGTGCCATCAGATTAAACTCACTAATAGTTCGACAAGTAAAGTATGAACTTTTTTGAGTCAATAGTGTAACCTACCCTCCAAATAAACCACTCAAATCGGAGGTAGGACACACCATTGACTCGTAAAAGTGTTTCCTTGTCGATTTATTAGTTATTTTAATCTGATGACAGAACTGAAAAAACGTGACGTCATTTATGTACGACTCAAACAATGCTTCACTTTGTTATAGCACTAAGACAAGTGTGCTGGTGATCTATTGTGTACCCGCAAGGCGTAAAGTTCGGAGATCGGGGTAAATAGTCATTACTTTTGCCCCCTTGGATTTGACATATGCAATTTGCAAAGGTGCTGCCTAACTTTATAAGCAATCTCTGTGCAGTTTATGAAAAACTACTTCGTCTGGATACAAAATTTATAACATCTCTGAATTGATCTACATTCTCCTTTGGTAGGACAACATTAAACGGATGTTGTTGATCATATTTCCAGTTGTTTCCAATAACAGTGACTGTTAGTTGCGTACAGGTCAGCAGTTTTCTCAATGCTGAATTTGGCGCTACAATTGGACTTCAACTTCTAAAATCGTAAAAGTGCGATCGACTATTAATTAACTCTTTATAAAGAAGGTAGTCATCTGTTATCGACAATGATGACTATAACGAGAGATGAGCCGATACACTTAAGCCTTATATACACAAAAATGTCTATGTTCTAAAAAATGAAGTAACAGATCTTGAAAATAACAAATCGAAATACGTCAAACAAACGAAGTAACAGATTTGCCGAATATAATCAAATCTCAAATAATCAAAAAAACGCTAAAAATCTCGATGTTTTTCCTTTTCAGATATTGCAGACATGGGTCAAACCATATCTGATGAAAAGATAAACTCCACTTTATTGGAGGACGATGATGATGGATACACTCCATACAACAAACGGCCCGAAACATTCATCGTGCCAGTGCTGTTTGCGTTCATTTATATAGTAGGTGTCTTAGGAAACGGAACGCTGGTTATCATATTTTTAAGACACCGTTCCATGAGAAACATTCCAAATACGTAAGTATTCCATTGAAAAGCGGACAAATTGTTTCTTTGACATAGGAAAGAATAACCAACCAACCAATATAACCAACACAACAAAAAGAATTGTGCTTACGTGTGTCATTCAGAGTGGCCTCTTTAAAACCATTAAATAAGTGGTATATTTCTGTTGTAAAGCATTTTCGAATTTGTTAAAGCTCTTCAAATTTCTGGGAATTCATTCATGAAACAAAAGGTTTTGCTTGTGATGCTCGTAATTGAAAACTTGGGGTTTCGGTGTCTGTATGAAACTTGAAACAAGTATCACCGAACATGTAAATCAAAATATTAAAGTGGCATAAGTCAGTTGAAATTTTGCGCACTTCGTCGCTCATTTCCAGCACACTATAGACAAAACATCGAGCCTAACTTATGCTAAACTAAGCAAGTTAATAAATTCGATTCCGGAATTCGCTTCCGGCTCTCGCTGGAAACCCCTCATTCGCTAAGAAAAAAAATCCTTTTAGCATACGTAAGGGAAAGTACTATTGCTTCATCTCATGGTTATTCAAAGTTCCATTAAAATTCCTTAAATGTTTAACTCCTTGTCATCACTCATTTGGGCATATACTTTTTATGTTCTCAATTTAATTGAAGGTTGGCTTTTCGCCCCTTTCCACATAAATTTTCTACGTACAACGAAATTTCATATTAATTGAATAATTTGTGCCATAAACTCCGTTCGCATTTAATTTTATGGAAAAACAAAACGTTGAGCTTATGAGACACATTTATTTTCCCAGTAAATTTTGGAGTATTTTGATTCCTTTCTCAGTTTTTGTAGACATTTCCGATATTCTTTACAACGTGTTGGTTTTTACCATCCGCTTACCTCGGATGTGTTTGTTTTGATAATAGCGAATTCATAATTCGATTTGGTAGTTACAGTTACTGACTCCATGCAGCGGTAATTCTGTCTTCCTGCATAGCATTGTTTATTTGTACAAAGTCCTGTTGGCTTCGTGCAAATGAGATTCACGTTTGTGTGTTGCGGTGTAAGAAGCGTACTGTGAAAGCTACTGAAGATGATTGTTGAAATGTGTCTGCTTGCAATTGTTCATTCATATGCTCTTAGTCTATAGACGTAGCTCGAATGGATTCAGTGTCTACAGTTCGCAAATTTTGGTTACATGAGCGGAACGTCGGAAATGCTCTTCAGGAGTTCTACATAATGGTTATAAAGAGCTTAGAGGTGTGCGCCGATCTAAATTTCTCGGCGGCGAATACATTGCGACATCGGCGTGGCGCGTCGAGAATGACTTCAATACTTTTCAATACACAGCCGAAAAGCAAAGTAACGCTTTATTCAAGGCTAATCTTCAGAACTTCCAACTGATACATCTGTCTTACACGAGAAAGCTAAGTTGGTGTCGCACGCCATATTTTGGAGCTGGCTCTACGACAAAATCTTGTATACTTTCTGGAATAACTTAATCATTACAGTTAATTCACATGCCAAATGACGAATTCCACGAGAGATTAAAAGAATTTGACTCTGCGATTTCACTAAGTGGGATACATTAGGTTACTGTTTCCCAACCGATACAAATGGTCGGCGGCTGGCGGTGGCTGATGATTTTTTTTATGATCGGTGGCGCACACCTCTAAAAGAGCTGCCCATGTAAAACTCTCTATTTTTAAAATCCCATCTCCAATCATTCACAATTCTGCAAATAACATTTTAAAACTCTTCTCTCTCGGATAAGGGGCCGTTCTTTGCTTAACAATTTCCATTTCAAATTAACTTTATTCAACTCTGCAAACATGTAACTCAGCATCCATGCGTTCCAGCTGCTTTCTCATCAAAAAAATGAATCCGTTGAAATAATGCGGTATAGCCCCAAAAGGCATCTGAAATCCTCCCTAATGACTTCTGAGTAGCAGAATTTTGATATTATTTTCTTCGAGATTATCTCTGTATCCACTCATTTACCGTAAAACATTCATTAGCATACATCGGCACGGAAAATATTTCCATCTTTCCATCTTCCTGTGCTAGCTTCTCTTTCGTTACGAATTATATTGACGCTGTGGTTATACATGGAATTGGTTTTCCGTGTGCATAAAAACTGGCTGTTGTGGTTTTTTTTGGACAACATCATTCTGTGATGCCGTTATATCAACAAGGAGTGTACAATTTTGAGCTCAATTCAGAGCAAAATTTCTTTTTTCAATGTTATTAACAACCATGGGAAAATATATTGGAAATAACGATCATATGTGTGCTTCAATTTCAAAAATTGCCCATTTATTCCACTCAAATATGGTGAGACGATGACGTGTTTTACATTCTAGGAAATTGACAATACAGTTGTGAAAGCCTCCATTTTGTAACTTTGGTGAAAATCAAAATGTCGTCCAAAAGTTAGGTTCAACTTGATGATAAATTGGAAATTCCAACAATTCGCTTGACAAATTATTTTTAATCGACGTTCATTTATTATTGACTGGCACTGTTTTGATTTTGAATAAATCCAAGAACTTTTCAAACCCAAAACCTCTGCCAGCTAAAATGACATTTTTGCCACAGATTTATAAAAGCTAGAGGGTTACTTGGAAAGGCGCAAAATTTAAATCAATTTGAAATTGAAGAAAACATTGGAATTTTATCTCTTCTATTTTAATTCTGTGAATCTGTGCATGTTCGGTTCATTTGGACATCGTTTTGCAGACGATGGGATTATGTGTCGTCAAAATCTGTCATTCAGATTACATTTTACAATTGGCCTTTTGATATCGTTGCAAGCATAGAGTTATACTCGAGAGGTGGCATGGTGGCGCTGATGCTAATCGGCACCCAAAAATTACATGGGCACCCAGACATGTTTTAAAATGACTACGCCACCATGCCATCTCTCGAGTGTAACTCTATGGTTGCAAGTCAATGTCTTTCTTATTTACAGGAAAACGAAAATAAGTGTCAAACGCAGTGATTACATTTTGGTTTACATGAATAAATTCCTGTTTTGAATTTCGCGCCTATCTGAAGTAACCTTCTAGTCGCTTTACGTCTATGACTGTGGCTTGTAGCAAGGAACAATGTCCACAAAACCTTAAAATTTGAGAGTTATCTAAGAGAGTGCTGGCTTTTAAAAATTCGTCATTATTCTAAGTAAAAAATTGTTCTAAGGCCATGCCAGTAAAACGAAAAAATTCATTAAATATGTCTGAACTTCGATATGTACAGTTGCAGTTACAAAGAAATGTTGATGTTGATACTAATTCAGTTCCTGGTATACAGAACACCTCACAACTATTTACTATTTTTGGCTACAGTAGGACCATTCTTTGTTTATGGTTGACCGTTTATGTTTTACGTCGAAATTGCGATGGTTCATTGCACATCAGCCAATTTTCAACAAAATAGGCCGTGATACATTGTGATACATTTCCAAGAAAATTCTATATCCAGTACTTCAAAGTCTAAGAAACACAAGCTAACGTGGATTAGACTTGTCGAATTTGTTAAGAAATGGAAAGGTGACTTTTTGTTATGGAATGGACTTTTCTGTTCTGTCTTCATGGCTCTTGGTGAACAAATAACTATTCAATTTCAATAACGAGTACTATTTTGATGGAATGGCCAAGCTCAAATTCCTTTCCATAAATTCAATTATGTTCTGTGATGTGCGAGCTTCGCACAGCCTGAATAACAAATTTTCAGTCAATTATCCGATATTCGGGTAAAAACTTTTCCAACACGTAAAATAATCATCTATCCCACACGAAAAAAAAAATCTCTCCGAATTTCCTGGTATGAGTTGTACTGTGTATACATAACGACTTGGAATTTATGGCACAAATTTCTGCTTGTACCGAGGAGGGGTTACTCACTGGAGGAATTAGGAGTCACACTTCAGGAGGAAATGAAAGAGAATTTCCGTATAAAAAGTAATTGTCAAGACTAAAATCTTCGAAAATAGTCGCTTGGTGTCACTAGATTTTGTCCACTGAGCCCCTCGGCTTGTTCCTTTTACTAATTGCGATTTGTTTTTGATTTATTTTTGACGCCCAATTTTTGCAATAACGATAGAAAATGATACGACAACCCAACAACAAAAAGGTTGCTGTACGTAACATTCCATCCGCCTTGTGCAACATTCTTAGAGCCGATGTTGTATACGCTTTCCTACTAAAATAATTTTCTCTTCCTTGCCATAATTTCAGCTACATTTTCTCGTTAGCGCTAGCTGATTTGCTGGTAATATTGGTGTGTGTGCCGACGTCTGGTGTTATTTATACGTTTGAAGAGTGGATATGGGGTGAAACAATGTGCAGAATAACTGAATTTGGCAAAGATGTCTTTTATGGTGTTTCGGTTTTCACTTTAACAGCACTAGCCGCAGAGCGATACTGCGCCATTGTTAATCCACTGAGGAAATTGCAGGTATGTTAAAAGGAAAACTTAATTAAATTAATTGCGGGAATGTCACTTGGAAAAGAATGCTAAAGAAAATAGCTTTTTCTAATGTCCTTTCCTGTAGCAGGTTAATTTGTTGAGGCGGTGAACATTTTAATTTCTTTTTTATTTCTAAGCTTCAAAAAGCTATGTTCTACAACCAAATATTCAAAAGACACAAAAGCCTCGCCTTCGCCTATAAACCAACATTTCCTTTTCTTTTCCGCGTCATTTTGATAAATTGCATTTTTGTATTTTATTTAGACGAAGCCATTGACTGTAATCACCGCCATATTGATTTGGGTATTAGCCGTTGTATGTGCAACACCAGCCGCTATTGTTTCGAATTTAGTCGATTTACCGGTGCAGAATAGAACAACGAATTGGACTATAGTGACATGTCAACCATATGGTGATCCCGCGAAGAATTCGACGATAATTTATGCAAAGTATGTATCGTTCTATCTAAATCGTAAAATTACAAATGGTTTTACCGGAAAATCTGTTGCTTCTCTGGTTAAGAACCATTGTATCAAACTAGTTCGTCGGCTGCATGCATCCTGTTACATTTATACCGGATGCGAATTCTCACCAAACTTGACCTAAAGATTATTATTTCGAGTTAGGTTTCGCATTAATGTGGAAAATTTATCAACACAGGCTCAGAGACCTAGGACATTATATAGGACAATCTAAATTTAGTTGCTCAACCGGCTCACTGCTAATGTAAGGACAGAAGGTATCAGGAACATAAAAATTTGTGCACATGAAACATAAAGAACCCAATACGGAAAGGATTCTAAGCCCGAAACTAATCTTAATTGTGGGGTGACGCACTTCTAAAAGGACTGAAAAGACTAAATGGCTTTCGCCGCTCGCTTTATTTAGTTGACAAGAAATCATATGACTTATAGACCGGTCCTTATACGCCATTTTACCATAGTAAGAGTGCATAGAAATTAGAGCATCTTCAAGGACGTTTGAAACGTCATCCACGATGAGAAACGTCAGCCACGTTAAGAAAACGTATTGAACGAAAGATTCAACAGATCTAAAGTATGGTTAATGTCGAAAGTACCGTAACCTGTAGATGATCTATCATACAATTTTACTCAAAAACACATCCAAACAAGTAAGTCATTTCAATCGAGACACAAATCAAATACAATTCATCTCAATACGTCCTTTTCAATGGTAAAAACGAAAATAAGACTGCTCATTGCACGGTCCGTCTTTTATTTCGCCTCCGAATATTGCCGTTGTGTGTATACAATATACCACAATGCTACACTCAGCTTTAATTCACAACACACAAACATTTAACCAGAAAAATCAAAATCCCAAAACTTGAAAGCCTCTAATTGAAATTCCAAATGTAAGTTGATCCAATCGACCTCTTGAAAACTAAGTTAAGAGCCACTTAACGTGAAAGAAGATTATTTGGCAAGAGAAACGGGAAAGTTTTAAACTCTGGTAGTGCAAAATCAAATTCGAAAAAGTTCTCTTAACCGCATTTGAAGAGATTCATTGTGCGTATGTGTACAGAGGTGTGAAGTTAAGCTACAACGCCGAATGTGACAATAGAAATTATGATGAAAATTTATTCCGATGCACTAAAACTTTCTGAACTAGAATATTCCATTTAGATGTTCCTAAAATTACGTGATTGCCACAAAGCACTTGATATACGGCATTATCATTTGACATGAACTTTTTCCAGTCATAACTCTAGAGCTTTATGCATACGTATGTAATACGACATCTACAACCAATTCATGTATGGCTACGGATAAACTTTGCAAGCGAAGTCTTAAAGTTCGACAATTATTCAGCACTTCATCTTTCTTTTGTAAATTCAAATACAACGAAATTCTTCTTGATATGAGTGGTGAACCCGAAACCGAATTCTTGTGAGGATTCAGATACGAGAAAGATTTTATGTTGAGAACAAACGTGACAACGAAAAAGTGTTTCGACAAAAATTCTTTTTATTTTTGGATGCTTAACGAAACTACTAAACAAAGAAAATTTTGATCAAAAGCATAGTTCTGCTTAGTAGCAGACTACCATCCTAGCTTATGTCAAATTTTCAAACGTGTATGCGAGTACGTTTGCAAGGCCCATTTTAATTGCAGAAGCCGCCGAATATTTCTTTTGTATTTTATGTTTTAGTTGATCTTTGGCCGGACCGTACTGGCCATATGGACTGATCTGCCCGAACTGGCCATATTGGCTGTAAATTTTGCGCCCTTTACTAAGACGAAGCGCTTTTTGAGGCTCAAAGTTTGAGCAAAACGTCCGGCGCTCCCTTTATAGTAGCTAGTGGTCTTTTCACTGAAGAATAATTTCCTCTAAAATCATACAATTTTTGGACGATCCGTTTGGGTCCTCTTTCTAAAGAAAACAATTCTTCTCCCTCCACTAACTGACGAGGTTCATGGATGTCCTCATAATTCAAACTTCATTTTTCCATTTATCCTCATGAAAATGAAAATTTATTTCAAGAAAATGTTGTTATCAAAAACCATAACTTTGCGGTCTCTACTCTAACTTTCCGACCATAAATTTCCACTTGAACGATAATTTGCTAAAAACACCAGCAAAAGGCTGCATAGACCTACGACCTATACGTGAAAGCATCTTCCTTGCAAAACGGTTTATTTATTAAATAAAAGCAAATTCATGCGACACCGATGTAATTCATTGCTATAAGAGTGGAATTTATGGTGTTCATTACAAGTTATTTAGATGCAATCTGTGAGACTTGTAAGAGAAATATTATTCGCGACCTACTCTTACTATCTGTGAACATTATATCGCTGATAGCGTTCAGTGAAGCTAATGTCATATGAATACGAGTGCACATAAAACAACACCATCCGATCCATACTCTAAATGTGCTTGAAATGTTGATACTTCTTTCCGGCATTCTATATATATGTTTCATGCATCCACACGGATATATATTCCAATTTTTCTATACGAATTCATGCATAATGTCCATATTAGTGTATGAATAGATATGAGATCGTTTATAAGAAGAATTTTGCGATATATGTAAACCCATTCGGGTGTGGGAGTATTCGTAGATAGATGTTTGAATGGAAAGGACAAGTTAAGCTCTCATATCTTCTGGAATGTAAGCACTGTGAAATACGGTTTATTTGTGATTCTTATGGTATTATGTGCTCGTCGTCTTTAAGACATATTATTGCTTGCTGGTATTGTTTAACGTACCAAAATTGAATGGATTCAGTGTTGATGAGTAGAGAAAATGTACCATTTCAATGTTGCGTAATAGAATCAAAGGAATGAACCCTACAATTGCGACTTTGTCGTTCTGAAAAACAGCAGTCCCCAACCAAATGATTTTAAGATTTCACACTTGTCAATTTTCCTTCTATGAAATATGAAATGGTCTACTCTGCCTTCTTGATTGAGAACCACTATCAAATATAACAATTTCCCGCAACTCACACTTTCGGTTTTTTTTTCGGTTGGTGATACAAAAAAATCTCTCTAGGGAAAGGAATGGTAGGTAGTTGAACGAATCACGATATAGGTTTATGAAAAGGAGAAGCAGACTACACGACATTCTCGTAAATTTTCTTTTGGTAAAATAAGAACAATAAAAATCAAGCGCTTACATATCGTTCTCGTCGATTTTCCT
Source organism: Phytosciara flavipes (assembly GCA_026413405.1). Lineage (NCBI taxonomy): Eukaryota > Metazoa > Arthropoda > Insecta > Diptera > Sciaridae > Phytosciara > Phytosciara flavipes. The sequence goes on from JANTFA010136313.1 coordinate 10,741, forward strand.
TTATCATATGTGCATTTCGTTCCCAGATAATACATCTCGCATGTTGAAGAGTTATTTCCAATTTGGATTTTAACAATGTTAAACCACTCACAATAGAAGTAAAACCCGAGTAAAGCATGACTTTGATGTATGTGGTGAATTTACCAAGGAAATTACGATTGAATGGGTAACAGGTATGCGACGAAACACTTTTGAGCTTAATGAAATTTGTTTCCGATATTTTCGTTGGGGAACAGGCATTTTGTCGTCTAAACCATATGACTTAAATTCAATTTAATCTTTCCGAAATCAGTTTATCAAAGCGTAATCTGAGGCGTATAGTTATCGAGCTCGCAACGTTATGTTTTGTATCGTGTAGGTTGGTGGGTTAATAATTGTTTCCAGTTTTTTGTTTGAAAGTTTGAACTGGTGGTGTCAGGCTTTGATGTAATTTGGTGTGACTCATATTGAAACACAAGGCTAAACACATACCAAACCTAAATAGAAATAACGAAATGATATGGCTTTATCGTTGGCTTTTCGTGAGTAGAATAGTCTCATGTGACTTAGGGATAGTCCAGTTTCATATACTTGGTTCGAAAGTTGAGTTCCAGCTTATAGAGGTTCTTATTTCAATCAAGATGTATATGCGTGAATAAATAAATGAAGTGAATTCGAGTCAACGTTTTGAAAGTACCTATACTTCGATCAAAAGAAGTAAAATCAAGGTCACGACGGACGTGTATCAAGAATGAATTTTAAATTCAACTTAGATTAGGCATAAAATGTACATTGGAATAGGAATCATAAATATTGTGGAAGAAATAATGCCATTGTGTTCTATGGTTAGGAAGCACGGTAAACACATATCGCTCATTCTTTCATCCCATGACTAACGGCCAAACAAACAAATTTTCACAAACTTCCATCGCATGCTGTATTGTACTTTGGTGAATATCTGCGGAATTTCGTTAAATTCTAGGAGCGTTTGTCATATGTGACGAGAGAATCCGTCAGATATATAGCAAGTGATACCATGTGTTCCGCGTCAAAAAATCTCCAATTATTTATTTTATTATGGAATAAAAGTTTGAATTGTGAGACGTATATATTCAAGACAAGAAGAAACATTATTTGATATATTATGCGTTCAAGTTTTATTTCCCAGCTTCGAAAAAGATTTTTCGCTTGTCTGCATTTTACATTTCGTCCTTGTGATATGATTGTACCATTTACTTATGAAGGGATACGTTTAGTCAGTTAACGTGTTGAAGACGTATTTTCTTCGGATCTATCACTTCATTCGATCAAAGTATTTTTGAAAGATTATGTTCTAGTCTTTTTCTTCAATTATTTAAACATATGGCTAATTCTATGACCGGTCCCCTGTCTAGCAAAGTTCGGTCTTAAAATTGCTCGGAATCAGTGAGACTTTTCTCAGAGTAACTTTCATGTAATCTTATCTGGTACACTAGTGATCTGCTTTCAAATTAATCAAACATGCTTTAATGAATTTTGAGATACTTTTATGAAGTTTGTTAGTCACGGAACAAGGTCATGGAATGCTACATACATCGTAACTACACTAGCGAATTTTATAAGAAAAATGACATTTTGATTTTTAGACCCGTACGAAGTACGACTGTCTCATGCCTTTACTCTTACGTTTGTAACACGTCGATTCCGACTTTCAGAGTAAGGGCAAACCTTCTGGGGTCATCCCTAGATGCCAAATCAGCAATAAAAAAACCTATGTCCATCTGCCCGTCTGTCCGTAAACAGGATAACTTGAGTAAAACGAAATCAATCTCGATGGGACTTTTTTTCCTCGATTTGTTATCATAAAAGTCGGTTGAGCCGATCCAAAGTTATGGTCGAAATAGTGCTATTTTCAAAATCTGGTCAACGTTTGTCACATATATTAAACTTCATAGATGGTGCAAATAAAAGGTATTGATTACACCAATCCATGAAAAAAAAACTTTGTCAAAATCGGCTCTCTGGTCTGGAAGTTAGAGCCCATAGGGTGGGCTTAATTTGAGCTACAGTGAAGATAGAGTTTTTTGTCGATATCTCGAGCAAATTTCGTCCGATTTTCATGATCTTTTTTTGTTTTAAAGGTGAAGACGACCGTAAAGTGGTAATACTGTTTTCGGTGACCTAAGAA
>JANTFA010136335.1:0-12878 GCA_026413405.1 Phytosciara flavipes
AGTAGCATCATTGGCGTTACAAAAGTCTTAACGCCTACGACGTGTGTCGTTTGTTTTGTGTTTATTGTTTTCCTTTAGTCTAAACGAATATATAATACCAAAATGGCAAGCATTGAGAGCAGCACACAGGCAGACAAGACAAATGACGAAATTCTCTTTATTTGTTATTATAAATTATGGAAGAAATATGACACAAACAATGTTCAAAATATTTCAAATGGTTGCGCGCTGACTGCAGAAACAATAAGTCATTTTTCCCATTACTTAAGTCATCATTATGCATAACATTATTATGGTGAGAAAATTATAGATTTCTGTGGACACAAGGAACGTCTTTTGTGTGTGGCTTTGTTAGTGTTGGTCAGAAAATAGTCTTATGGGAGGACCACAAGTACGATGGAAGTGGGTTTAAATGGATGCAACAAATGAAAAGGACTTCATTTTCATTTGTCGACAAGCAAAACCGATAGTGGACAAATTATGTCATTTGTTATCGACAACAACGTCAGAAATAGTTCTAGGTAACGCGTCGTCTTATCTAACAGCATTATGTTGAAATAAATGAAGTTTTAGATGTTATTTCCGACGAGTTTCTGATTTTTTGTCATTGATCTATTGTGAGAATCGAGTGGAAATACCTATATCTCGTTGCTGATCTATACAATTCAGATGAAGCTTTACCTTCTGATCGCTAGTTTCAATAATAAAACTCGAAAGAGCTCATTACAACTGTTTTCGATTCATACGTTGACGGGTCTCTTTTGTCCACAAGTTCTCGAAACACTGCATCTTGAAATCATTCCATTTAAACTCATCCATTGCTGAAATTGCTTACAGCTATTCCCAAAGTCCTGTGTGGAGTTTCATTTACAAATTCAACTCTGAAAAAGTTCACCAAAATCAAGTAAAATTCAAACAAAAGAAATCATGAAAATCAGATGAAATTTACTTGAAAGAACTCTGTCTTGACTGTACGACCGAGTAGCTCGACTCATTAAACTCTTTAAGTTCGAACTACGGAACCCAGGATTCGATTTATTTCTCACGATGGGTGTAGTCAATACCTTTTGTTCTAAATACTTTGTACTGCCGGTAGCATTCATTTGAGAAACTTCAACTCGACCTCGAAAATAGCACTAGTTCCACTATAACTCTGGATCAGCTCCATCGATTTTGCTCATCTTCGAACTTACACTAGCAGTTAATACAAATTGAAGAAAAAAGTCTCGATTCGTTAAACAAGGCAAGGCAACTCTCTGACAAACTAACAAATCGAGCAATGTACCTTGCGAATATTTTTAACACATTTGGTGTCACTAATACAGTGTTATGAAAGTAACAAAGGTACACTGTCAAATTTCGATTCCTCTAATTTTGTGAACAAACTCAACAATACTAATCTGATCAGCAAGTTCACAAATCAAAATCAAATGTCACAAACGTCGAAGCCGTCTAGGTCACGCATTCCATATGATAACTGATGACTACTGATGACAATTACAATAATCAAAATTTTATTTGAAAAAGTAATTATGAGTGGTGGATCTGACCGACCCAAAAGGTGTGACCTAGTGAATTTAATGAAATTCCATGACTTTCTCATTTGAATAGCAAATGAAGAGGCAAAAGGCATAATGGACGGATTATACGTCGTTTGTTATCGACGACGACGTCATAAATGATAAATGAATAACATGTTCTAGCTAACTCATCTTCTTATATAGTAGAACTATGTTGATATTAGTGAAGTAATAGATTTTACTTTTGTCGAAAATACTCTACTAAGGACTTGATGCGATAGATTCGGTAAAAATACACTTTGTTGCTTAGTTTTGTCTTTGAATTGTGTCACAGCTCGTTCTTTTGACGTTAAAGCGAGAGTTTAAATTTGGTTAATGTTTACGATCTCGTTGCTGATCTACATAAAACATCACTTTCGATTGCTAGTTTAGTCTTAAACGAAACCCGAATGAGGTCATTCGAACTATTTGCCATCCAAACGTTCACACGTGTCTTATTTGTCCACAACTTCTTAAATTTAAAAATTTATTCAAAACATTGAAACCATCACAGTGGCTTCGGAATGAGTCATACTTTCCAATGTGTCTGTGCAAAATCAAATCATTTAAAATTAAATCTATTCGGCTTTGATTCATTGTCGCCATTGTTATAATCCGATTAGTGGTTATACAAAACTTTTTGATCCTGATTCGAGTCAGGTTTTATATTTTTTTTGCAAGATTATTTTCTAATAATGTGATTAATGCTTAAAGAGTTAGTCCAAATTTAAAGTAAACAAAATAATAAATGGATGTGCTGTGCATCCAATTGTACCATTGTAAATCTATTGAATTGGGCAAGCCAGGTAGCATGGTAGCGGCTGGCTGCGGAAGATCTTTTGGAAATGTAATTTAAAACGAATAATAAATAAGAAAACAACATTTTCAATTCGTAAGGTTATGATGCGATTATACTTTAAAGAAATGAGGAAAAAATCAATAACTCAGCAGAGGAGATCATTTGCTTAGCAGAAACGAACGTACCATTTAATTATTTTTCAGAATCCGCGCTGCAAAATCGAAGGGGCCCTTCATAAAGGACGTCTGCGTTTATGGGGTGATGGGGTATTGTCAAAAACGGATGCACTGTGACATGAGGGGCTGAGTTAAATCAAATTCAAAAGTCCACTTTCTTCTCCAAATTTTTCCGAGTTTTAGGTATTTAAAGCAGGAAAATGGAGCGCATCGTGGCGGTTAGAGGAAAAAGTCCAAAACCAAAACCTCCACCTGAACATTATATACAGCTAAATCTAAGCCCAAATCTAAATTCACCACACGGATTAAATGTAAACGTTTCTTGCCAGCACAGGAATGAAACATTCGTCGTCGCACCAACGGAAGCAATTCGGTACCGACACAGTCCCTAATCAACTCGAAGTCTGACAACGCACTAGACTGTTCACACTTTTCCGTACATTTTGGTATGAATTCCGAAATCATGTCGTAACCGGTGCTTCTGTGAAAGTGCGCGGTTGAATATCTCCAGGGAAGCTTATTGATGAGCTTAAGACACTTATCTTGTTTTGAACGATTTAAATCTTTTCAACATGAGTGTCAGCAGCTTTATGCCAACCCTGGCGGCCGTATGTCATAACTGGACGCACCATCGCCTTGTAGAGTATGTCCTTAACCTTCACAGACAGGTTTTCTTTCCTAGACAGTAGAGGATAAAGACTTCTGAAGCATTTGGTTCCTTTCTCGGCTGATGATTAGAAATGAGGTCCGAAGGTATTCTTCACATCCAGTTCAAGTCCCAAGGTAGTCGTTGACAGTCTTTGTAAATTCAATCTCTTCTCCATCAAAATATAACGAAGTTGTCGGTTTTCGTTTTGATGAGTCATTGAATGGGAATAGTATTGGGTACTGGGTTTTGGCTACTGCATTCAGTTGGATTTTCCACTTCCTGAGATACTTAGGACTTGAGAGTATTTTGTAGTTATTGCGTGAAAACCTTGATTACAACGCAAAGATCTATGCAAATTTAGCGTCGTTTTATATTTGTCGGTTCGATATCAACTAAATTCATTTTCTTCAGGTTGCATCTTCCGATGACAATTTGGCAATGAAACAGACTGAAACAGGAAGGCTACAGGTAGCGCTTTCGACCTTTTATATTAGCATTCTCGATGACTAGCTGAGTTTAAAGACGAATTTCTTTTGTTGAATTTTGATTAAAAGTGGACGTCCCCTGAGGCCCTGAGGGAGGGTTAGTATGAGAATCAGGACAAATTTTGACAAGGAAGAGGGGGTATCAACAGATCTAAAAGGAGAACGCGGATGTCCTTTATGTACGGCCTCGAATAGGATGTGTGAGTTCCGCTCTGTGTTCAACTGCAATTTTTGTTTCTCTCGTCGTTTTTCTCTTCTCAAAGTCATTTAATTTCTACGAATCATTCAGATGTGATCGTGACTCGAATCGAAATGTATCAATTGCGACTATTCCCCCATTAAAATATTTTGATTTAATTGATTTAACTCTATTACAGAATTGTTATTTATTCTCACTCATAATATGCAAAACTGGTTACAATAATAATGCATTTGTATGTTGAATGTGTGGTGGTTGGCTACAAGCCTTGAATTGAAATTAACTGAATCCGATGCATTTAATAGTGCAGAGATCATATTTTATTATGAAATCGATATTGGCTGAGCAGAACATTTTAAGTTTTATTTATGCAAAATTGTACTTAAATCGCTGTTAAAGAGATGTGTAGGAGAGAAATATATTGTAGCAGATAATCATTTCTTTAATTGAAACGTTTTTTTTTATCGCTAGAATATTTAAAGTGGAACATTTTGTCGGTTGTTGTTGAGATAAATTAAGTGGTGTTACAATCCAATTATCATCGAGATTATTATGCGAAAACGGTGGCAATCCACGACACGATTTTTTTCCTCATAACAGAGTAGTGAAGATTTTTTCTTTGTTTTGCGACATTACTGGCAGCCGTTTATGGCTAGTAACAAGTCTAGTCTAGACCACCGGCCAACACAATCTTTTAGGTTTCATATAGTGAATCACAAATAGAATTGTGTTGTTTCCTGCTATTTCTTATTTGCTACTAGCTGCACTTGTCATGTGGAATACGTCTACAAGGTGACAAAGACAGCATCGATGGATCTGACATATTTGATGTTTGTGCGGTTGCTAATTTTTTGACGCGTACTATCCTTCTATAAGATCTAACATTAGAACGTTCCTCTTTTGTGTTGTTAGCATTGAAAGTGTCACTCGCTACTACTACATCTCATTACCTGATCGTTCATGGGGTTGTAACAGTGCTGTTAACTGGGAAGTAAAATTGGATGAAGTAGTAGATGGGTAGAGGCTAAGGTACATCAAGGAGGATCTAGTTCCATTTCAATGATGATATTCGTTCCATGACATCAACGACTTTTGTTTGTCTATTCCATTGACTTTTTATTTTATGTCTAAGCAAAACTATAAACCATATTTCTTTCCATGGCCCGTTGCGCCACTCTCGATTTTGTTAATATGAGAGTTTCTGCTCCATATGTGAGTACTGGAAGGACAGATGCGTCAAACACTTTACGCTTCAGACTACTGCTCTATTCATCGTTTCACTTCAGCTGTCTAATTGTCGAGACCCACTTTTTGCTTGTTACCAAGTCATACGTAGCTGTCGACTCTTTCAATGGACGTCATTCCCAACCTTTTCCACTGTGTTCTTGTTGATGTTTGTCATCATTTTCGTTTTCTACAGATTCATCTTAAGACCAATTTTGATGGATTCTTGGTGCAATTGGCTAATCATCCCTTGCACTATGTCAGCGGCGAAGCGAGGATGATTCAAGAATCTTCCGGTAATGCTAATTACCATTTCACTACAATCCGATTTGTTGCATATTTTCTTCAGAAGTATTAACGAAAATGGGTTAGGTGATATTCTATCACCCTGCCACTCTTTCTTTTCAATCTTGAATTTCTTCGGGTTTTAAGAAGTTTGACACTCGACGTTGGGTAGACATGTTGGGTGAATGGTCTTACCTTGAATCGACTCGGCTTTCATTTAGTCCTTCTAAATATTTCATAAGTCTCAACGCAATCCAACGGCTTTCCCTTATTCTATTCGTTACACTTTTCAATCAGACTTTTCGTCACTTTTGTAAGTGATGATTAATGCTGAGCTCGAAGTGTCGAAGAACTATGCGCACGGAGCAAAAAAAACTCAAATTTTTTAAATCCATTTTTCACAGGCTTCCACATGCAAAGTCCAAGTAACAAATATGTATTTGCTCTCTCATCAACTTAATTTCTCCATTTACAAAATATTGCAAACGAATCCTGATCTGAATCGGGGCCAGTTCTAGTCGAAATTCGGCAGATTTCTATTTTCAGTTCGGCTACTGCGCCTTTGGTCTGTTCATCAGTTACATCAGACTGCTAATGCAATGCAGAGCTTGTTATGGCTGCTCTATTTCGAGTGATTCTTTCAGTTGGGTCTATCGGTTTCAGTCGAGCTGGCTTCGCTTCGAATTAAAAATTGGAAATCTAGTGAGATAATACAATTCTTGTTGTGTAAAAAACAAATTAGAGGTCCTACGTTTTACTTTTTCATTTAGAGCTGGTAACGCCCTATTTTGCATAACCATTCGCAAAAATTTAATCTTGCAACAGTTGCCACTGTAAACTAAAGTTTGCGATCTTCGTGGTATAAACTGTGTTAAGCTGCATGCTGCCCTACAAAGCATAAGAAACTGACAAACCCATTCAGACAAAAGAATTCTTTTGTTAAAACCGGTTTGAAAGTTTGTTATGCTTCATAGGTCAGCATGGACTGTAACAAAATCCCTCTCTGCTGTAACCCCACCGAGATAAAATGGATATCGTAAATATTCCAAACTATAACTGGCTTCACTTTATGAACTATCATTGATTTCTAATCCATGAATCCTATCCGTTCAAAATTTGCTAATTCCTTTTGATAACTTCATAATAATCACAAATAAATCTCTTAATTTTCGTTAGTATCTCTAGCTGGTAACTAGCCCACACGCATAGCTTACCAATAAATTAAAGTGAACAGAAGAGGATTTCTCAACGAGAATAAATAAAATGAAGAAGAAGAAAAAAATTGTCTCCAATTTTCCATTGTTCCATTCATATCCGGCATACTAGAGTCATAAACTCATTCATAAAACCCATAACCAATATCCTTATTTTGATAGATAAAATGAATGATGATAATTCTAATTTTTTTTTCTTTCCATAAAAACCAACATAAGTTTCGTCGAACAATAAAGAAATCCTAAAGATGTTACCAAGTGTGTTTACAAACAAACCAACATCAACAATAACAAAGGAGAAACTTCTATTTTTGTCCATAAAATTTTTTTTCCATTTTATTTACATTTTCATACAATGTTCTCGATCCCGAGCATTCGTATTCTCTACGTCTTCTCTCAATACGTAAAATATTAGAAATCGAAATGAATAAGATGTGACCATCCCTAACAATAAATAAATATCTTATTATGTGCTTAATACACAATATTGCTGAGGATAAAGGAATTTTATACATTTTTCTGCTCGATCACATGGTGTGGTCCTTTTTCAGTGTCCCATGAGATCATTTCCAATATTTATATTTACGAAAAACGTAACGACCGTTTAAAATAATGTTTAAGGTGTTGAATTGGTTATACCACCCGATGTGCTAGTTTTGACACACTGTATAAGAAACGCTTCAAATTTATTAGTGTTCTGCTTGTCTCCTCTCCTCTTTTTCTTCGCTTGTTAAACGATATGCTCTGTCTCTGTCTGCTGTGCATTTTGTTGAGATGAGATATTGTAAAATACACAAAGATAGGCTCATATGCTGATGTAATGGAACCTACCTGGATGACGGTCGAAGAAAAAAAGGTTTTAATATCTTGACTTATTAACATGTCTAATAAGTGTAATTCTCCAAATGAAATGTTTTTTTTTCACCCTGAAAGACACAGCGGGATTTTCTTTCCTTCTTCTCCTTTTTTTGTTGCATTTGAAGATCATTCCTACCAAAAAGTGATCGGGGGAAAGCTGCCTCGAGTCAATTCACATTAACATCTGCACTTTTGATAAGTTTATTCGAAATGATTCAACGATTTTGTTTTTGTTGCTTCAAATGATTTCTTCGGACTGTATTCTTCTATTTTTGTGCATTCATCAAGGTTTTAAATGAAACCGGAACTTCTCCCATTATATTGGTCTAGTTGAACACGTGGAGCTGAGTGAGTACATACATTGAGTTTTCATGCATCACTCGGCATGAAAAAATGTGTACGAATCTGTTGTGGACGGTTGATTTTAGTCGGAAAATTGCTTAAAATCTATTGTCCACAACAAATTCAGAAAAATTGTACATAAGAACAGGATTCAGAATATCTACCTTGGAGAAGTCATCTGTTATCGACAACGATGAGCGTGATAAGCGATTGACTCGTCATACCCTTAAATATCAAAATTTATGTTGTAACAAATGAAGTAGAAGATTTCGAATAAGAAAAAACAGAATATTTCAAACAAACGGAGTAACAGATCTGTCAAATATAATCATGAGACGTCCTTTTTAATTGATGTGTTAGCTGAGAGGAAAACTTCTCTCAAATTAACATGATTAATTAGTGATTAACCGGTGCATGATCAGATCAATCGTCGCAAAACTGCAAACAATTGTGAAATATTGCTTCAGGAAAGAGTTGTTTCCCTCTCGGAGTATGCCAATCCGGCGTTTCGTTAAGCCGATCTTTGCTGATTATTGCCATTTAAAATTTTTCCATTGACTTCATTATCTCCAGTCGATCTCAAAGTTTTGGTTTCGTAATTTTGCATAGTGAAGCTTTCCAAAATATGTGCCTGTGCTACGGTTGTGTAGTTTCAGACTGATTTTATTATTCGTCTTATTATTTTGTTCATCTCATGTCACAGCTACACTGGAAAGTGTTTTCAAAAAGCTAGACTGGAGTGAAATGGGATTCAATGTGAATGGAAAATAGTTGAGTCACCTACGTTTCGCCGACGACATAGTTCTGATAGCAGTCGATCTAGACCAAGCCCAAACCATGCTACGACATTTGAATGAAGAGGCCAGCAAAGTTGGTCTCAAAATGAATCTTACGAAAACGAAAGTCATAACGAATATCGCCGAAGACAGAGAGATTACGAGTGGAAACCCAATCATTACTTCGGCCACAAACTGAAAATCTGTATAGATAACCAAACTGCAGAAATCAAACGTCGAATTGGTCTTGGATGGGCAGCACTCGGTAAACTCAGACTAATCTTCAAGACCAAAATTGATTATAGTCTGAAACGGAAAGTGTTCGATTCATTTGTCCTCCCAGTGCTAACATATGGAGCAAAAACGTTAATATTGACAAAGGCAACACGTGGCAATGGACCGTTCAAAGTAGAAGGAGATAGGGGAGGTCTACATCCAGCAGTGGATAGCTACAGGCTGACGAAGAAGAAGATGTCAATGTGACACATCTCATAAATGGTCGATTCCACAGTTCCCTACGCTACATTCTCAGAATTATGTAAAATTAAACCAAATTTTACTAGAGAACCAAAGATTTCTATTGAAGTTCGTCTGGATTCTAAAAACTTTTGAAAATGTAGCGTAGGGAACTGTGCAATGAGCCAAATACAAATGTACTCTGAATTTCAGAGTCTGAAATTTCTGTGCAGTTTCGCCCATTAGAAATGAAGACACAGCTAAAATGCATAACAGCTGCTTGAAGCCTTCAAGTTGGAAGTACGTCACTTTACTTTGGAGCGAGATGGAACATCTGTTATTCACGCCGTAAGCGCGCCAAAAATATTTGAATTTTGAACTTACTTTTTGTCAATTTAACGCAATCATCATATGAAAATCGTGCGTCAAAACAAATATTTTCGCGTTTCTTTTCGAATCTGAAAAACGCACTTACTGTATGAATTGACAACAGCAGAACAGATAAGCGGTTAGCTTCAACTTGTGGCCTCTGATACTTCTAATGAAATCTATTTCAGAACTATTGAAGACTTTGCATCGAAACAAATGAAGTACCAGACTTACAACATCACTGACCATTTCATAAAGGTAAAGTGACCGTTATGACTGGAAATAATTACGATACATCAGATAATGCACACAATCTCGGTGGATCTCCTATTATTATAAATAAATTTGAGTAATTAATTTTCGCTGTGTAACAGAAAATAACAGTCAAACATCACCATCGATCATTCTGTTATGATGTTGTTATACAAAAACGTATCGTTTTTACGATTCAAAAAAATTTCCATTTCTTTTATTCAATTCCACCAAATCTAAGAAATCATTTCATCATTCATTAACATAGGAATATATCTCGACTCTTTCAATTACATTCTTTCTCGTATTTAATTACAATTTCCAGATTTGTTTCTTTGTTTTCTTTAATTCGGTCAATTGTTAAAAATATTTATGTTCAACAACAACAACAACAACAAAACCAACAACAACGAAAAAAACAGAGAAAGAAAAACAAAACAACAATTGCATAAGTGCGGAGGTATAAAACTTGTTATAAATCAAAATAACATTTTTTAATACGGGAGCGTCACTTTTTAATCAGACAAGAAGACTTTAATGTTATGCATTCTTGCGGCTAAAAGAAAAAAGCCGTAACTATATATTACAAAATTCATGAAATTAATAAAAACAAGAATTTGATGTAAAGTTGAAGTGAATGAAAAAACCAAAAACAAACAAAAGAATTGTTAAATACAATTAATTTTGCATCGACAAACCAATTATTAAAATCTCATCAACTGTGCAGTTTGTTTTTTAAAAGTTTTTTATGAATTAATTTGCTTGTTGTTTTGTATATTTTTTCATCGTTACACTCTTCTCTCCTTCTACACTTCCTCTGTGTATATTTAGCGATCTTATAACGAGCGTATTATTACTCACTTATTTACGTTTTTATTTGAGTGCATACATTATCCGAATATCTTTTTGTACAGATCAAATGTGTTGTGTTTCACCTGTTTTTTGTTTTATTATTACTTCTTTCATATGTCATGTCATATCAATTTGACGGGCTTTCTTCTTCTGCTTGTTCTACAGAAAAATGGAAAGAAATTCACGATTTTATGGCAGAGCAATTTGCATAAAAACCTAAAGTGATATACTTTTCCACCACATTATTAAGTTGTATTTCAAATTAAAAGTTTGTTAACTCACGATGAGATGATACATATAATTTTGTAAACTAATTTTTAGTTTCGTTTATTACTATTGAACAAGGGCCTTATACGTGGTACATTCGTTTCCTTATTGTTGGCAACTGTTTTCTTCGGCATTTATTCAACAACCAGAGTTTACAATGTTTATTTGAAGAGTGATATCATGTTGGATTCGTTAACGTGAAAATGGCAATAGCGAATTTTAAGAAAAATGTAACTGCAGAAATCCTTTCAACTTTAATGAGTAGCACATTAAATGGATTTGGGAAAATTATAACTAATAGCGACTCAATAGCGTACTGGTGAACTCGTTCAACTTAACGATTGAAGTTGTCAGTGATGCGAGTTCGATTCCCAACAGTGGCAGAATAAAAAGTGATTGTCAGACGTGTATACAAAAAAACAGCTGATTGAATTAGTTTGAGTCTGTGGTAATTGGTGGAAAAAGCATTCGCACTGTTTACGGGCAAAAGCTATTGTTGGGAGACTCTGGCATTCTAATCCTACTAGTCTCGCTCCTTAATACATAGATGACACTCAACATCGATGTACCTTAGGTTTGTCGAGCAGCTTACCACTGGCACAATGAAAACTTTCGGTATTGAAAGGATCTCACAAAGAAGACCCATAATAAGTGAAACTAGTAAATAATGATGTAGTAGCCTCTGACCCAGCAAAGGGTTGTTACACTCGGTTACATTTAGAAATGACATCATATCAAAAATTTCTTATTTCTATTGCTATGGAGAAATGAGAAATTTTTGATACATTGCCGTTTCTAAATGTTATCGAGTGTACGACGGATTATAAATATTATTATCCTGACAACATCATCCGAGAAAATAAACAATAGGAAACGACTTTAGTAGTTCTACTGATCCAGAATTGTCCTGAAAAATCGAAAACATGAGAAATTTTGGTAAACCTCTATTTACCTTGCCACATTTGCTTCAGCTGATATTTTCGTTGATTCCATACACACCTAGATTATGTGAAGATACCACTCACTCCCGATCCAAAATCTTTCACTTCATTAGTTTTAACAAGCATTTTACTATAAGTGGCTTCATTTGCATCTTTCGAATCAATTATTTTTGCCGTCTCTGTCAATAACAGATATGTTAAGTAAAAAAAAAACGATGAAATATCATCTGTGCTGATTTTCAACTGAACCACTCATACAAATAAAGAAAATTATTGCTTGTTTACAGGGTTTTACTACGCGTGTAGTGTTGCACCAATATGAACACGGATAGCCAGTTTGTTTATGTAGGAATGGGTCAGCTGAAGATCAGATGGATTAATTTTTTGATGAAATTCGATTGACGTTGAGTAGTTTTAAGAAAAATGAAATTTCATCCCTTTAGCTTCCTTTCGAATAGTCTGACAATGCCAATAGAAGTTTTTAATAATTTCAGAGAAAAAACCACCTTTCGACCATTCGAAACAAATGCAGGAGAGCAAAATTTCATTTTTCTCATAACTCTCACACGGGACACGTTCCTCTTATGCATTTAACTATTCAAGTGAGAAAGGGACTAAAAAAGTGACCTACACACTTTTGGGTTCTCGAAAATAAATGAGATGCGTGAGTCAGATGCAGTACATCACTGAAGTAGTAAAAATGCATCCTAATTTGTTCAGAAGGCAAACTCATAAAGTAAAAATGACCAAACCGTTTATTAGGCGCAGCGAGCGAAGGAATTCGAGAAAGTTAAAAAAATGATTTCAGTGAAAATTTGCCTAACTTCACTCAGCAATTACGAATGGAAACACAAATATTTACAAAAATACCATTGAACATTTTGATCTTTCTCCCAATAAACGAAAAATTAATTGAACTGTCGAATAAACTATCAAAATCCCAAACTTTATTTACCAAAGGAAAAAACCGTATTCATGGAATGTGTAAAGAAATGCAGAAATCAAATCCACTTTTACTGGTTAAAAGCTAAAAGTGCTAACCCATCACACGTTCCTACACCCAGAAACCTTACATTAAGAGTAACAAGAACAAACAAGAAAAAAAATTTCTTTTTAAAAAGCAAAACTATGTTGTTGCAAGATAATACATCACTTGGCATATGTCAACAGCTAAT
>JANTFA010136357.1:0-12878 GCA_026413405.1 Phytosciara flavipes
TAATGGTTCATTGCAAACTTCATACTTTATGTGGAATTCATGTGGAAACGAGCGCGAATCACATTTTTAGGGAATTTTTTGTTAACTTATCAATTTGTTATGATTATAGTCATCGTAATCTAGTGATCAAAGCTTGTAACGAATCATTCTAAATTAAATTGTTCTTTCGGTAAGACGTGTTTGTCTTCTAAATTACTATTTCGGACACTTTTGGAAACTTTCCAGATCCTGGAAAACCAAATTTTTTTTCAATTTCACATTTTTCCGCAAAACTAAATGATAGCAATCGTTTCGTTTTCAACTATAAACCAATTTATGCACGAAAATCGATGAAAACCTTGATTTTCGCGTTCCTAATTGAACGCACACTGATGTCAAGAAACCAATTTGGGTGAAGTGAATCTAGTACTTGCAACAGAAAATCAAAACCACAGGCTGTAGCTTTCTTGTTAGATATTTTCTTATTGAGCAGACTTGCCAAAAACAGTGAAGTAAAGTGTATTCACCAAAATGTAGCCAATGACATATCAGAGACTGGGATTGCGTGAGTGGAAAGTAAGGCAAACAGACTTAAAAATAAACCGCAAAAAATGCATTTACCGAGCAGAAACACGTTAAAATTGGAAATCAAATGAAAAAATGTAGACAACTGATGATCGAATGCAAGCAAACGATCGCCTGGTACTTAGCATCTCACCTTGATGTTGTCAAGTTCTACAAAAACAAAAGTAGCAACGAATTTATCAATAAAATTAAGTCCCATTATACGGAAAGGCGAGGAGTTGCTCACTTTTTGATACGAACATAATTTTGACAAATCAAAGCGAGAAACTCATCTTTGATGGGAGGGGAGGGAGAGAAGGTAAATTTGCCCGCAACGATATAGGACTTTTAGAACATGTAGTAAATCGACGGAGAAAGATGTTGAGAAAGAATAGTACGACCGACACGTCTATTATTATAAACGACAAGACACTTTTAGTTTCCTTCTATGTGTAAAGTTCACTTGTTATGTAGGCTTACATGTATGCACATCCTACACTAATTAAACATTTACTGAAATCATATAAATACAAACTCTCAAATTAATCATACAAACAATGGCTGTGTGTGTACAAGTAAACGCTCATAAAATAGTTAAATGGCGTGTACATGATGTGTTGTCTGCAAACTATGCATATGTGAAGTAATCCATGACCTTGTCCCGTGACTTACGAAGTTTAAAAAAATACCTTGAAGTCCATTGATCTTGTCTTAGAGAATGCTTGATTCATTTTAAAGTGGACCACTAGTAGATCAGTAACCCCAGGTAGCTCAATCAAAGTGATATCTCATGGATGGCCTCTTTGACAGAAAAATTGACAGTGACTAACTCCATCTATCGGGAACAACAAGAATCAATACATTCGAAATAAGCGGGAACATTTGAATATCACCAGCTCAGATGTACAATGGGCCCAACGGTGGCCTCCGTACGAATCTTATTGAGATGGCTGGACTTAATAAAAACAATCAGATAAGGTTCCATGAAGGTTGATCTAAGAAAAGTCGTACCGATTCCGAGCTTTTTGGAGACCAAGACCCACTTCCGTTCATCACGGGACAGGTCGTGGAATGAGCCACATGTAGGCAAATAATAATTCAAAAACAAATGCATAACTTCCATCGCTTACAGTCAGACTATTTATAATTTAATATTCTTCTAGAAATGAAAATGAAATTCATGGCTTATCAAGCAGCTTTTTATTATGGTTTCTTGGTGTCGTCGTTCGAATGCATTATATAGAAATGGGAATCGTTTTGTTTATAGAATTTCTTATGTGGAAATGCCTTTCGAGAGCACATAAATTCATTTCGCACGATTAATAGAAAATGGGAATGAAAAATGGGAGACTGAATCAACAGGTTTCTCTTTCTCGAAAATATATTCTTCGTCTATTTTTAGTTTTATCATATTATTTTACGTTTAACATATCCGAGTGGCTGAAGCCGTAATCTAAGCTGAGTGCTTGATGATTGAAACCACTTTGTGCAAATTTCTGGTTTTATTGTTGTGTAACCACGGTTTATGTATACGGTTTTATGGTGAAAGAAAGGTGCAAATAGCGATGCACTTTTCAAGTTTATGTGATGATGGTGTTATGGTGGGGTCGATGACAGCATGTGTATACATGCGCTTGTATCATAGAATTGGATCGCTATTTTCACTTTAGAATTTTATTTCTCTCGGCGAATTGAAATGTAAATATCTTGGAAACAATTTTAAATAAACAAAACATCAAATGTTTACGAAATGTGGTTGTTACAGGGAGCAGACGACGACGACGACGTGCTGTAAAATTTGAATGAAGGAGGAAAAACCAAATTTAGAAACGAATTTGCGAAATGGTAATTCAATTAGACTATGGAGTAGAACGTTACCATTGAACACTCGAGTTGTACAATTTATTGAAATTACAATGAAGAACCATTAGATTGGAAGTCTTTTCTTAATAGTTCAGACGAGATTTTCACCGCAAAACGTTTTGATTTAACTAGATAGACAGACTAGAGATGTGAGAGGTGTTCAGCAGATCGGAGATCCGTTGTTTTCAACTCTCGAACCCAGATCTGGCAATATAGTTCGATCGGAACTCCACTACCGACTAGAATTTACGCTCTTAACTGAGTTTAAGTGCGCCTTAAGCTGAACGCCCGATGCGCTTTCTGGTAGCCAGTCCGGGTACCCCTTCCTAAATCCATCACTGGAATCATTCGGTCCTTGTAAGTAACTAAGTAATTGCAATAGCTGGCTTCGGTCAACATTCAGTAACTTTATTCAATTAGCATATGCATCAGTAACCGTGTCTCAATTCATCGGTCAACAATTTTTCTCATGCCTCTAAGTAAGTTCAACGGTTTTAGTGCAAATAAAACAGTAACATCAACAGTAGGTAGTGTGACATTCGTTAATTTTGATTGATTAATGCTTTTCGAGTTGATGAAGTGGTTTTGAGGAATCACATAGCCACTTCTGTTTTTACTTCTGATTGCTATGCAAAAAGTGTACAAAAATAATTCAAACGTTTCCAAAACGAATAACGAACAATGAAAAAAAAAAGGATTTTCCCGAGCGAAAATAAATTTGTTCAAATCACACATTTCGCGCTGAAATTTGAAATCAACTGATGTCAAGAAAAATCTTTTTCATTGATAAGATTAGGTCAGATAATTCGAGGAAACGGAACTTCAAGTGAAAGTCGATTTCATTCTGTTAAAAATGATATGAAGCATTTTCAAAATCGGACTTGTTCCTCAATATAATTGGACACGTGGAAGTTCTTAAAAAAAAAACTATCTGCCTGAACAACCGTTTGAAGGTTAAGGACGAGATCGTTGTCTTTTTCTATTTTCACTGGTTTAGGTTCTACTTCGAAGATCCTTTTATTACTGAAAGTTTTCAATGTGTCAGTGATAAGCTGTGCGACAAGTCTGAGTTACATTGATGTTAAGTTCCATGTATGTACTTAGGAGCGAAAGTAGTAGGTGTAGAATACCAGCGTCTCCCAACAATGTCTTTTGCAGTTCTTCCTTCAAACTACTCCAGACCCGAACCTATTCAACCAGTATCGGTTTGTGTCTACCTCCGGAAATCGATTTTTTCTGACTCGATTGAGATTTGAACTCTCGCAATGGCAACTTCAATCGTGTATTGAAAAGCAGACGAGCTAACCACTACGCTATTGAGTTGTTCTTACAGTTCAAAAATAGTTTACGTAGGTTGAATACCAAAGAATTCCAAAGAATCTAAAGTGACGGTAAAACGATGCAACAAAAACCAGGTGTACTTCGACAAATGGGTGATTTCATTTTCACTCGGGGAAATTGAATCTGTTTTAAAATTAAACAAAAAGAAATGCAGAAAAAAATACAAAAATGAATGGAACTGTTGTCGCATTATAACAAATGACAGTACGTGAGCAGAATAAAAATGGTTAAACTATTGAACAGAGACTATTGAAAAATAAACAATCAACCGCTGGGAACAATAAAAAAAAACAAAAAATTTCATTCAAAATAATAAACCAAAATTTTTCAATTTTATGTGAAAACAAAGACCATATTTCACAATCGAATTTATCGAAAACCAAACGAATATTTATTTTATGTATTCCCCGTCCCTCACAATTTTATCTAGATGCATATTTATTGAAGAAATCAACATTTCACAATCAGTTTGGTTATATCGAAATGAAGCCCTTTGATTTAACGGTATAGCACACGATATTTGTGTATTAAATGTGTCCTGAGTTTGATAGTTACCATAGCACTCTGGCTTCAAGCACCAACAGAAAATATCTGGCAGTCTACTTTAATAATAGTAGATGCGTTTCTTTCGTGCAGACAGAACGCATGTCTTCTTTGTGTTAGTTAGAGCATCTAACTCATGCAATTCTGTATACATGCATGCGTAAAAAAGACTTTAAATTTGACATCTCACATTTGAGTGTTGGTGCTTGAAGCTAGAGTAATAACGGCCCTGCTCCGCAAGGGAGCATAGGTAGATTGTTATTTTTACTAAATTCGCTAAATCTCTTACCGAACTGCTTTTTATAGTGCTCAGTGGTAAGCTGTGCGACCAACCTTGACAGCTAGTGTACTGAGAGCGAAATTAGTAGGATGTAGAATACCGGCGGCTTCCAACAAGGTCTTTTACCGGTAAGCCGTGTGACAGTTCTTCCGATTCAAACAGAACCGATTCAATCAGCTGTGTTTTGTATACACGTCTGATAACCGGTTTTTTTTTCTGCAACGGTGGAAAAACGTACACTCGGCACTGGCAATCTCAATCGTGTACTGGAAAGCAGACGAGTTAACCATTACGCTATCGAGTTGAAGCTAGAGTGCTATCTGATAAAATGTTCTACCATAGAATCTCTTAAGCAGCGACACAAATAACAATTAATGCCAAAATAGGGGGCCAAAGAGACATGAATTGCCGTTGACTTTTCAAAACAGCAAGAGACGTTAACTACCAGCTGCATCGCTATAACTTTAAATGCGTTTCTTTTCAAGCCCGAAAAGTTGGAGATTGTGAGTTCGTGTCTCACCCGTACACATCGAAATTTTTAATTTCAGATCTAATTCGATTCTAGTATTTCAAGATGTCTAAAAATTTAGAATTCGTCAAAAAGTGGTTTGCAGATCTTTATAATTTCCTAAGCATAGCACTGATACCAGCATGGACATAATGCTTATGCAATCATAACAGGTCTTGCATTTCTTTCGTACAGACAGGAATCGTGTACACGCATACAATTATAGAAATTTGGAGGCATTTGACATTCCAAATAAGAGTGTTCATGCTAGTAAGCATCAGAGCTATGGATATAGGTTACGGTTCCAGTATTTGCAATATAATATGAACATTGCTTTGACTGGTATCAAATCCATAACCTAGTAATAAGAGCAGCCGCTTAATAGTGTTTGTATTTTATGTTTAATTGAACGCAAACAGATTTGATTCGACTTAACTTAAGCTAAATCATTATGATTCTGATGTAATAGATCATTCAATGCTCTTGTATGCTATGTTTCGATTTGCCTGTGATACTCACTACGAAGTTCACGATTAAGACAACAATAGGTCTGCTCCAAGGTCGTTGAAAACGTCAATCGTCATCCACAGAGAGGTCAACACAACCTCACTTTAAAGTTTTAACCAAGAGAATTGGTTTTAGTTGCGGTTATGTTTGCTTCAATGGTTGACGGTCGGGTGTTTTCGGCTTGTCAGAAATCGTTTTTACCGTACGATGGAACAGACATAATATACTGCCTTGTGAAAGAGCTGGAGTGTAGCATCTGACGAGTGTTAGATTCTATTTTAACCAGTACCGACACACCATTCAGCTCTGAAGTCGAAAGAGTTTCATTAAGCTCTCTGTCATTATTCACTGCGTTTAAACGCTGACGCAGTGGGATGGAAGGGGACTCATAATCTGTTGAAGTAAGAAATTTTGGAAAAGATTCGTGATACTCTCATACGATCCTTAAGAAAGTTTGAGTGAATATTACGACAATTTATAGACTAGTCCATTTGAGAGAGTGAGTAAAATTTCACAGACGTATTCAAAAACAAACACAAATGCAAAATTTTGTGTGCATTGATTGAACGTCAGTACCCCGATAATATATAAAGGGACTGTTAAACATTCAGCATTTCTGTGTCAGCCCTCCGATTATACTTTTTGTATATGCTAAGATCAAGTTGCTATAGCTCCATCCTAAGCTATTGGTGGCTGATTCTCGAATCGTTTTTCCCCCTATTTCCACTGTTTCGGTGCACTATTTATAAATTAATGGGAATCGTATTGTCGAAGCTGGTTTTTGCACTCTCTCTCTCTCTCACTCTCTCTCCACTTTTTCCAATCCATACATTGTACATTGAAGTGAATGGGATGTATTGTTGATTTATTAATGCGGATGCAGTGCATGAAAGCTGATGTTATTCTGCCATTAATTTCATAAATAGATTTCTATAATGGCACAAGAACTCTTCAATTTAATTATACCATTTGCAAGCAATAAAACGATTGTCAATATTTTATGGAATAAGATTGCTCACTTCACACGATTTCGAACGGAACGACTTTTTATTTTGTTTGTTTGGAAAGGTCTCGGGTCGGTGTGTGTAGTGGAAGACGTTGAATTTGTGTGCGCATTTGTGCAAAATAATGCAGTCAAGGAAAATTCCAGACAATCTATTTTGTCTCTTTCATAGTGGGTGGAATTCTTAAAAATTTACAGAAACAATCTCGCCGGGAGTAAGGTGAATCGAGAATAGCATTTGAGAAAGAACAAGTAGTGCACAACTCGAGAAAAATCACTTGAACATAAATCTAATGTTATTGTTACAGAGTGTTTGTTTGAATAAATCAAGATACTTCGTGCACAAGTGCATATCATAGTAATTATATCCGACTTCATCAGTGTGTATGGTGTGTTCAATTTGAGTCTGATCAAGATGTTTAATTATGTCTGGTAATGGCAGCTTACCTTTGATGCTGGCTATAAGTATGTTGATGAGAACTGATATTATAGCGGTCGTTCCAATTATAAATATCTGAAATGAAAACAAATTATTATTCAAATTGAAAATCAACAGTTGATTTGATGCTCAGTTCTCAATGTTTATTCTAACAAAATATACAAATTGCATTTTTTTAATATTCTCAAATTGATTTCCCAAGAAAAATATCTTCTTATTGAAGCACAATCGTTAATTAATTGACGGCAGAATGACTATACAGCGAAGTAGTTTTAATAATAACCGAGAATTGGTTTTGTGTGGTGCTTCTTTTTTGCCTTGTACGAAGTATCATGGAGTCTAATTGAGGCTTATCGTGGAACATTAATTTGGAGTGGACATTTGTAGCTTTTGAAGTTTAGAATAATATTCTCAACAAAATATTGTCTTTAAAGTGCACCGATTGTTCGACCCGTACGAAGTACAGAAGGAGTTCGAAGATGTGCATTAAAATTTTTCATCTTTTTCTGAGCTTATCTACGGGAAAAGACACGTAGGAAGTGTAAATATAGCAGCAAATTATAGATACTGGCGACACCCAATCCAGGAAAGAATGCATTGAAATCGGGTCACTTGATCCGAGTCACAGAGGCCTTAGAGTGGGGTTAAGTGGGGCAGTAAGTGTTTTCTGCAGAGAAATCGAAAGGAATTTATTCGAATTTCGTGCTTTTGATTTCAATTTAACGACAAATGAAGTGCGAAATGGGGCATTTACTCGGATCTAAGTGTTTTCTGCGTAGTAATCGAGTAAAGTTCACTCGATTTGTGTGATTTTAGTTTGAAAGACAAATGGATTTCGAATAGAATGTCGGTGATACAAAATTTTGGTTAGGGTCTTTGGACCTAAGCTGCTTGGTCCTAAGTATTTTTGCGAATAACTTGAGTAAATTTCATAATTTTGATTTTTCATTCAGAAGGTAAATGGAGTCCGAATTCCGAATTGAATATTAGTTAAAAAATGGATTCAGGGCCTTGGACTAAGGCCGCTACAGTACGTCTCCATTAGCATTTTGAGGCTATACTTTGTACGGGTAGTTTAGAATCCTTAGTCACATTACGGTTGCGTAGATACTGGGGCTACGTAAATAGAAAGGTTACTGAAGCTAGGTACCGGGGATCGTACGGGGCGTCGTCACAGCGTCTGCCACGGTTTTTCTGGTTTTGTAAGTTTTTCTCACCGTTGAAACATACAGCCGCTCATAACAAAGTTAATACATTTCTGAACTAATGTTAAGATATCTCTTTCGATCAAAAACGTTACTACCCAAGTAGTTCTTGCTACAGAGTATACCTCACACAATCTTATATTCATCGCGGTTGCATACCGCCTCAGATACTTTTTCGACGGCTGACATGGGTTTGGATTGGGTTCGCAATTTTTGTACAAAATTAATTATTGAAATTTCGATTATCAAATCAAAAATTTTATTCCATTTTCATGGCTCTAAATTTAGTTCGAAAAGTAATGGCATAATGGAGACTTCGTTATAGAGGGAACATGCTTATATATTAATCTCTTTTCAGGTACATTGCTTCGATTTTGTCAAGGCCGCTTTCAAAAGAATCTTACAAAGTCTTACGAGTGGAAAGAGATTTCATCAGCAGAACTGCTTCTACCTACAGTTCATTTTCACTTTTTGGAGTGACTTTAAGTCAGGGTAAACAAACGTTCGGCACTAGTTACACGTGGATGACGGCCTAGTAACTATTCGATTCTTGAATTACCCATAGGTTGTTACGTAAGATGTGTTGAGTAACTTATGAACTAGATTTGGATTTACATACGCACAAAGAACATACGGGTTCGCACGAGGCTAATGTAGCAGCGCTTTCAACTGAATTCGTTTGAAGTTAATTGAATTCACAAAATGTTTCGCATAAACAGTGTGAATATTTGAAATTATTTATAGAAACCCAGTTTCAAACCCGAAATCAATTATACAAAATGCACAAATTTCAAAGCATTTCAAACTCTGTGAAAGAACATCGTCCCACTGTGGTATTATAATATTGAAAGGAAAGTTTATGAATAAAAGAATAGTAGGTCTCCGACTGTACTCATACATGTCCGAGGACTGGATATATCTCACATTAAAATGTCATGGAAAATAATTCCCCAAAATCCAGTTGTTAATTCAAATCGATAATTTACACATTTAATGTAGCATCACGTTCACGAAAAATATATTTGCAAGAGCTGCGTTCATTTGCATTTTATTCAATTTAGTGAAATTATATGAAAAAAGACAAAAGGG
This sequence comes from Phytosciara flavipes, assembly GCA_026413405.1. NCBI lineage: Eukaryota > Metazoa > Arthropoda > Insecta > Diptera > Sciaridae > Phytosciara > Phytosciara flavipes. The sequence continues at coordinate 9,322 of JANTFA010136357.1, forward strand.
AGGACCCGTAAGAGAAGTGTACTGCTCTGCAACACTGCACCTTTGAAGCATTCTATTTAAAGTCATTCCTTGTTAACATTGCTTACAGCAATTCCCTCGGCAATTACAAACGGAGTCCAATTTGAAAATTAAACTCTAAATCTGAAAAAAATTTATCAAAATCGAGTGAAATTTACTTGAGATATGGTCAGAAAACACGAAAATCAAAAATGGTGGCTAACGGCCATTTTCTCAGCTCTACCGCTTTACAGTCATCACGACCTTTCGAAACAAAAAGAAAGTTTACGAAAATCGGATGAAATTTACTTGAGATATTCTCGAAAAAGAAACTCTAGTTTCACTGTACGGTCGAGTTGCTCGACTTGAGCTCACTCTACGGACTTTAACTTCTGAGCCCTCAATCCGATTTTGACTTTTTCTTTCGGGATTGGTGTAGTCAATGCATTTCATTTGCACCGTCTATCAGCTCTGTTCAAGCAATACAGTCGGTAATTTATGCGAGAAACCTCTACTAAGCCTCGAAAACAGCACTAATTCAACCATACCCCAGGTTCGGCTCAACCGATTTTGATCATCCTGTTCATTGACAAACAGATGGACAGACATTTTTTATTGTTGATTTAGCATGTAGGTAGGGGTCACCATAAAAGGTTTTCGCTTACACCCTCACACAGAGATTCGAAGTCGACGTGCTACAAACGTAACAGTGAAAGCATTAGACTCTCATACTTCGTACGGATCTAAAAATCAAACTTTATAATTAAATGCAACGAGCCAACAACCGCAATTTATTGGCAACCAGCCGCATAAAGTCTCCATTTAACGATCGTTCTACTCAATGAGGTTTTGGTAAGGAAGACACTCAATTCTTAGAAGTTTTGTATTGTCACCACAACAAAAACTTTTAACATGAAACGTAATTCCCACCTCCAACCTCAACACACAACACTTGTACTTTTATAATGTCGACCCACGTAAGCCCTTCATGAAACACTCTGGAAGACATTCAATATGAATTCTCAGTCTTTCCACTTGACCCTTTGTCACACTGAATTCACAATGTTTAAATGCACAATATGTAAGATTAAAATCGGTTCTTTTCTACACTCCATTAGGCAAGTCGTTTGTAAACATAAACGACGGTTACACAATAAACCCACCACCTTTTGAACCATATCATACCATCGTCTTATTAAAATTATATCGACTCAAAATCTCCGACTGATTTCGTAGAGCGCTTCTTCTCAAGTTTCCATTTCGTTTTATGTATAATAATACGGAATTGTCATTAGAGAAGCATAGAGGAAGACAACTCACGCACCATAAGATAAATTGGGCCTGATAAAATGTGTGTTCGGAAATCTTTGTTTGTAGACGCATAGAATATATGAAATTGTATACCATTGATGCCGTGAATGGTCTGAATGCATGGAACATATAAATTCATTCAATGCAAGATAAATATGAAGAAACACCAAAACTAATTTTAATTTGTGAAAATAATGTGGGTAATAGTTACACACCCACACGAGAATGCTATCTAATTTAATAGGGAACATGTTCTCACAATCTGGTTCCATTCAATCTAGAACGAAGAATAATAAATTTCGATGTGTATGCCTAATCGTCCCACCATCTCCTCTATTCTATCCGTATGTATAAAGCAAAGAATTCAAAATATTATTTTTTGGGGTTGCTATTCCATGGTTTTCTTTCGTGCATGGATGCCGCGTGTGGTATATGTGGAACGCCTTTTTTATCAATTAATTCATTTTTCCATCCAAATACACAAATCGATTATCTCTGGTCGTTGTTTTTTTCGTCTGTTAAACGGAATACTTGCAATGAAAATGTGAATTCGTTACACCCATATAATAAATTGAAATCATGTGCAATAAATTATGATGCAGGTATCTATAGACAGAATTCACATTTTTCTGTTGTCGATAATACCCGACCCATCATCATCGTCACGTAAAATTGTTCATTGTACACGAGAATAGGTTGCCCTCAACATCAACTTATTATTACACGGTGGGGCTGAATGAACTTTAAATAAACAAATCAACTCCAATTCCGGTTTTTATCATAACTGAGTTGGGGGAGGGGAGTACTGTTCAATGGCACATGTTACAGGCACAGCCGCTGAGCCGTTCAGAAGAGCGGCTGTTAATGTCATTTTTGAAGTTGGTAGGGACAGATGAGCACCGCAGGGATGCGTCAGTAGTGTAGTCGGTAGAGTTACACAGGGAGGTAATATATAGCGGCCCTACTCATCAAAGGAGCAGAGGTGGATAGTTATTTTGCACTAACGTCGCTAAATCTCTTCGAGATCCGTTCATATCGAACTGCTTTTATAGTGCTCAGTGGTAAGCTGTGCGACCAACCTAGTGACATCTAGTGTACTAGGGACTAGGAGCGAAATTAGTAGGAGTAGAATACCGGCGGCTCCCAACAATGTCTTTTACCGGTAAGCCATGTGACAGTTCTTCGCTCAACCATATCATACTTGAACCGATTCAATCAGCTGTGCTTTGTATACAAGTCTGACAATCGGTTTTTTTCTGAAACGGTTGAGAAACGAGTTAACCATTACGCTATTGAGTTGTGCCAACAAGATTATAGTGGTACAATATTTGCTATAACTGTTTTCCAGTAATCAGTGATCATACAGGCACATAGCAAACATTAAAATTCGTTTAATCATTTGAGACGACTAGCAAAGCTGTTGTGAAAGTATCTTACTGTACTCTATGCCGTTACCAACCAATTTACAGAAAATGAATATGTCTCCATAAAATACAAATTTGATTGATGAAAGTGTAGGTAAGGGGTCGTTCAAATAGTGCGCACGCTTAAATTTGAGACAAAACATCATTGCGTGCGCACTATTTCAATGACCCCTAATGAGTGACTCTTTTTCAAACAAACGCTCCAATGTAGTAAGCCGAGTTCAGACAGCCATTAAGAGTTTTTTGAGTGCTCTCCCAGCAATGATAGAGAAATAATATTTCTGTTGATGGCTCTCTGAGGTATGATTTATTTTCGGGACGCTTGTGGCCACGGTAATTCGTACAAGTGTTTGACATTTAAATTCTAGATGCTGTGAACCAATTATCGGTAACAGAAGACATAGTGTCAGTCTGTAAATTTTATGAAAGCAATAGTTATAGTAGTGTTTACATTGGATGTTGCGAAAGTAATTCATTGCATGAGGGAACCATTTTATGATAAAAGCAAACTCACAAGAGTGTTTCTGAGCAGCAGGCTTCGGTAACTTTTGGCAAGCTTTTGACAAGCGTAGAATTTGTATATCCGAGCCGCAGACAAGGTATGTAACTACACTTGTCGAGAAACAGCTACCGAAGTAAGTTGCTCAAAACACATGGGACGAGCAGTAAATTTGTATTGGCTGAGAAGTATCGGCAATCTGAACACATCAACGTGAAATTCTAGATTCTTACAAACGAATGAGCAAACCGGAGCATGCTTGGGATTTGGCTTAGCGAGAAAAAGACTAACCAATGGATTCGTCAACAAACAAAAGTAGTTGACGT